>JAAAKG020023557.1:0-20125 GCA_010014905.2 Druon quercuslanigerum | reverse complement strand
TTCTATTCTATTCTATTCTATTCTATTCTATTCTATTCTATTCTATTATATTATATTATATTATATTCTATTCTATTTCAATACATGGATCATTACTTACTTAATAAGAAAGCGAACGCCATTATTCTCATCATCTTGAAGACTGAACCTCAAGGTAATTTTTTTACAATTAAAATTCTTTGCCGAAAAAGTACTTATAAAAGAACGATATTTTAAAAAAACTGAATATTTTTAGACTGATAACAGTCGTTGTTTCAATCTCCTTATATAATAGAGTAACCTCCCACCTATCTCACTACCTTTTTTCTTATCGAATCCCACTAACGAATGTTCAAAAAATGTTGAAATTCAATGTGACCTATTTAATAAGTTTAATTGGAATTTGATTCGCTATTTATTTCCTTAATTACCAAATCTTTACATGAACTTCCTTGAATTCGTTCGATATTCTCAGCGAATGATATGAGCATAAAGTTAAAAGGGAGAAATATTTTTGATATAGTGGGGGACCTCATCTATCGGTATTGTCAAGATCTGGTGAAAAAATAAATAATTTTAAGGTCTCGCAATGTGTACCTTATGTTTCAATAACAAGAAAACATTTTGAGATTCATCACCCGGAAATGATACGACGAAATCCCTCAACAAAGAAGCCTCATCTGCGCTTTAAATTTGCCCGATTTTATATCAAGATAATCAAAAATATATTTTTTAGTATTTTCTTAAATTACGAATATGCGATAGAAGTGCGATAATTATTTAGATTTTTTAGCAGTTTTTAAAGGATTATTTTCCGTTCTGATTTGGAAATTTTCTCAAAATATTGTTTAAACAATATCATTAATGAGATGATAATTCAATTAATTTATCGAATTTTGTTACTCGTAATTTTACAAATAATGCTCAAAGCATGTTTTGAAGAAATAATAAATATTTAGGACGAATTAGCTTGTAGAATAGAATAGAATAGAATTTATTTCTCACATCTACACCTTCCCTTATTTTAAATTACAGTTTTCTAGTTTTAAGAATAATAGCTACACGGAAAGAATTTAGATGAAACCGACGCGCTACTTGTAAGAGAGTCGCTGCACTTCGGTTTCGTGTGGCGTCCGCTCCAGATTCGGGGCACTGGTTACCCCGAACTTACGGAGGTCAGCCGCTACGAAATTCGGGTGCTATATTTTCTTAAGCTGCGCAAGCACGGCACTTTGCTACAAGGGCCGCGGGTACAGAACGGCTCAACTCTACTGTCGTACAAACGTTTTGGCTTGTTCGGGGTAATGGTTCTCCCGAATCAGTGGAGCCATTCTACTAAACACAAGTGGCGCTCTTCACTGTGTGACTAGAGCGACAATTTTACATGTTGGGTGAGCGGATCTACTAAATTTCTCTCTCCATTAACCTAAAATTTACATTTGAAGTTAATTATCATTTAGGTATTACTGTACACATTACTCATGTTTGGGATCAGATTCAGACTTTAAATAAACATCTGCATGAAGTTAAATTTTTTTTAGCAAATTTATCATTTTCTGATAACCAACATTAAAGTTGAACCTAACTAATTATTTGGTTCCTCTCACACATCATTCTCCACATCATCGCACCAATCTTTCCCCTTATCCTTGTTCGTCTTTTCTCTTGCTAATCTTTCGAATGCTCTATCATATCTGCAAAGACTGGGAATAGGCTTTCCTGACAATGTGAGATAGAATTTCGACTCAAATTCCATGTCTTTCCCTTCCTCTAACACCGTCTTTCTACCTCCTCCATCCATCTCTGGTCAATCAGTTCCTTTGCTCTTGTACATTTCCATAAGTCCGCCCTACTGTTCTTTTTCCAGGTATCTTAAATCCTTTATTTCCCAAAATTCCTCTCTGTCCATCTCAGTTTTCCATTTCCCATAGTCTTAATAGTAGGTATACTTGTCTATCCTCCTCCAGCTAGTTTGAACCTCCTATTCAATTTTTGTCCCTATATTACGTTCTAAACTTAGGACTATTTCTTGCTCCCTCTCCCTTCCCAGAATAATCTAAGTGTTTTACCATTCTCTTCTTCATTCAAAGCTATTTTGACCTTTTTACCCCAGTTTGATGGATTTTTATTATTTAGAACGGCAGTAAGATACTCAAAAGCTCTTTTCCTTGCCTCGATTTCAAGACTGAATCTGCCAGATTCCATCTTCCAGATTTAATCTGACGTGTTTCTATCCAATCCCATCGTCATATTTATGTACCTCCCTTGACCCCTTTCCATCTCATCCCATTTTTTCCTCCCCCAGACTTCTACTCCATATAGTCTCCTATCCAAGCCTCCTATTCTTGCTCTTTTTAAGACTCCCTATGCCGCATTTGCTGCTTCTTTTATTTTTCCTTCCATTTTAACAACATGTGTTCTGTGCATACCTTCTGATGTAAACCAGTACCCCAATTATTTAACTTTATCTACTGCCTTTAAATTTTCTTTGTTAAACTTCCATTCCTCTGTTGCATTCTTTTTCCTACCTCTATTTCTGAAGACCATAACATCTGCTTTTTTGACATTGAATTTCAATTTGTTTTTAACTACGTATCCTCCTAAATATTTTAACATTTGGTCTAGTTCTTCCGGGAAATCCGCCAAAATCGCTAGATCATCTGCAAATTTGAGGCAAAAATCTTCTCTCTACCTATGACCGTTCCCCCCTCATTCTTTCTTTCCCAGGTTTTGTCCATATCATCTGAGCCTTTCCTCCGTTATAATCTCATTAAATGTTACTCTATATATTTGCCTAATCATTTTTAGCATCCTGCCTCTTATACCTAACTTGAATAATTTCTAAAGAAATTTTCTCTTTCCACCGTGTCAAAAGGGTTTTCAAAGTCAACGAATGCTTTCTATCCTCGTTTTCACGTTCCTACGTTTTCCACCCTCATTTTTTAGTTTATTATTAACAAGGCAGTTTTAGACGAAGACGTGATCTCTAGTGGATCTTTTTTTTCTAAAGCCAGCCTGACTCTACTTGTATAGGCACTTCTTTTCCATCCACTCTCGAATCCTTTCATTTATAATTGTTGTTCAGATTTGATAACCGGTGTCTAGCACAGGTATTCCTCTGTAATTACTCTTATCATCTTCCTCCCACCTTTAAGTATCGGAATTATTCATGCTTTTTCCCAACCTTCCGCTTTTTTCGCCATAGTCCATAATCCATTTATTATTTTATGTAACTCTAGAGCCCATCCTTTTGGAATTTTCTTAATACATTTTACCATTTTTTTAAAAGTTATATCAACATTAAGTTCGTCGTCATCTACTTCACGGACATTTCCCACTGGCCATTCTGCTGCTGCTTCCCCCATTTTCCGTCGATTCTAACATTTTCTACTTCTGCTATTCCCTCTTCTTTTTTCCTATTTTCCTTGCCCTCTTTCTCTTTTTTCTTGGCTTAAAGTTTCCTATCGCCTGCCAGAAGCTTCCAATGCATCTACTTGCCTCAACCTTCTTCCACTTTTCTTCCTTTTTCTCCTTTCCTTTTTTCTTTTTCTTTTTTGGTAACATGCTCTTAAGTTTCTTTTTTTTCTCTGTAAGTTTTTCCCTTCCTGCATTATTCTTTTAATCGATGTATTTTTCTAATTCTGCCATCCCCTCTTCTCAATTACTTTTTCTTTTCCTATCTATAGTAGGTTTCCAAAATAGTTTAGCCATCTCTTTTTTCCTATTCCAAAACCTTAGTCCTTTGTTCAGCACATTCTTTATCAAACCAGTTATCTTTACCATCTTCTGAAGATTTATAACCTTTCTTCCATGTATTGAGAGTAATCCTACCGCATTTGCTGTATTGCAGATGCGTTCACTGAACCTTACCCATCTACCCTCCCAGTCCTTATCTTTCTCGCATTCCTCCCACAATATTTCCATTTCTTTCCCATAATCTTCCCCCTTATCCTTTTTCCATTTTAAACGGGTTGTCATTTTCCTATTTTCCTTTCTCAAAAAGAGTTCCCTATTGGAAATAGTGATGTCTAATTCTAAAGAGAAACTGACTGGAAGATGGTCTGATTCCATTCTGACTTGGACTTTGATTTATTTGACTGGGCATTCTTTTCTAAAAAAAATCACAGTCTAAAACCGACCCCTCGTCTCCGCAGATATGTGTCAACTTTCTCTCAATGTCCCCCTGTAGTCTTCCGATTAATATTCTAAGCCCCTCTTTGCAAAATTCCCCTGTTAAAATCCCCCCTGTCCCAATCAATTCCTCCCTGTTCTACCCCACTCTGGCAATTCAGTCCCCTACCAAGACAAACTCATCTCCCCTCCCTCGGATATCTTCGATCAGATTGCTTAGTTCAACTTTAAATTTCGAGAAACCAACATTGTTGTACAAAGTGATAATACTTACATTATTTCTGTTTACATTATAGCCTTCTTTAACGATAATTCCATACTCCCACTCTTTAACATATCCCTTCATTCAACTCTTTCTTTATTCCAATCAAGTGCCCCCCTTTAGCTCTACGCTTCTTATTGTCTCTAGTTTCCGGTTTATCACTCCAAAGAAAATTATCGTCCAGTTTTATTTTAAAGTCAGGGGTACTCCATTGCTCTAGCCAGGTTTCTAGAAATATGACCCGTCATGTTCTCTCCAAACATCTACTGAGTCCAACACATTTCTTCCCTCGAGATGTTCCATGACAAACATTTCATCATTTTGCATCCAGCATCCTCGAAATCAACTGATTTCCATCACTCCTTCTTTCTCATCCCAGAAGAACTCCCGATTTCCGATCCTCCACTTTATGCAGCTCCAGCTTGCATCTGCTCCTTTACGTTGGCTTCTTTTAACTTTACTAATTATTCATTTCTGCATCTTGATTTCTCTTGTAGTTAAATCGTCTTCTACCGTGATGCAGGTGCCTTTTAGCCATTTCTTGAGGCTCATTAATTTCACTTTTTCCTCCCATGAGGACTACCTCAATAGGAGACCCCCTCCTATTATTCTCGTTTCTTTTATGTGAATTTTTACTCCCGTCAGATCCCAGACTACCGTCTGCATTTCGTTCGCCGTCTGTCTGGAATCGTTGATATTTCGGTATCACTGTTTTTCTTCAATTCTTCCACTCCCTACCTCTCTCTTGTTTATATCAAAATTTTGCTGTTACCCCTGCTGCTTTTCTGGCTGCCCCTCTTCGCACTCAAGATTATTTTCTTTGCTGCTTATTTTCTTTAAGTATTTTATTATTTTTCAAGCCTCGCGATTCTTTTTCTCAGCTTAGTATTTTTATCCTTTCATTTAGCTTCTCTTTTATTTGATCTAGTTAAAGCTGACATTGTTGCTTCCTTCCTTATGGCCCTTTCCTCGTTTTCTTCTTGATCTAGTTTTCCTTTCCCCACATATTCAAGGATTTCACTTAATTCCCTTTTCAGAAATTCACCGAGTCTACACTTTAAAAACCTATCTACCTCCCCTTTACCTTTTTCCCCACTAAGAGTCTAATATGCGAAATAAAGTTTTGTCTAAGAGATTCTTGTTTCCTATTATAGTTTTATCTGGAGCTTAGTCTTCATCACCCAGGATTTTTCCCACTGAAAAAGACTGTCTCGTCACCCGATTCTTCACAAAGTTCGTACCCATCCTTTTTATTTTTAGATATTATGTTTGGAGAAAGTGATAATGTCTTAATCTTTTCCCTCTCGTTATTGGCATCTTCACTTTCTTTCTTTCGCGAGGCTAGGAACTTATTCAAGCTTCCAGTGGCTTTGCTAGTTCGCTGTTTTTCGAGTTCCTGTTTGCTATGTCTCCCTCGTCCTCTCTTTTTGCCTGGTGTTTCGCCGATGCGGGGTTCCTGTTGACTTGTCTGGCTGCCATTCTCTTCGCGAGAGGCGTAGTTTATATAACCCTCGTCATCAGCTGGTTCCGGCGACTGAACTGCGTGAACCAATACATTAACTCATTTTTTTCTCTCACCGTACATAACCTCACAATTTTTCATGACTTTTCCTGACCCTTTTGTACCTCACTTCGAATATCAAAATTCTGGATAACACTCTCCCGTAGACTTTAAACGTAAATCTTTCGAACAAAATGCAAATTCGACGGGTCCGCGATTGTATGCCAATAAAATCGTGACAATTTCCCCTCGATAGGACGCAGTGCGCCTGACTCGCTTAAGCAAAAAACCGTATCAATTAGCTAGTATGTTAGTAGTTTCAAAATAATTCGAGGACAAAAACTAGAACATATTTTTTATTAGTCTTGGTTCCTTATCTCTATGAGAAAGCACATTAGGACTGCAAATAGATCGCATGTCTCAGAGATCTACAACATTTCCCCAAATTATTCTTTTTACATTCTCATCAGAGAAGGTTATATTTTTTTTATCAAATTTTAAAAATGAAAAGAAACTGTCCGACACTTTATGACGAGGTCTCAAAATTGTATTTCGTAAAATACACAATTTTTTATAGGGCATTTAAACAAACCACTCGCAGTGCGGAGAAACACAACGTACACATGAACATTAGAACCGGGATAAAAGCGAGATCACCAACTTTAAGTGATGGGTAAGGAGTCCTCCACTTCGAATGAAGTTGAAATACCAACGTTGCCAGAAATTCTGAAGCGTTTATTGTAACAATTGGCATCAAGTTAAGCGACTTGAGGTACTTTCAATGTAACTTGGCTCAGGGATACTTTTGAGCGATTCGCCAATCAAAAAATAATCTGTAGTAAGAGCCGTAACATCGTCAGGATCAACGGAAATGCATAGAAGAGATCTTCAATTAAAACAAGCCTCTGCTTGAACCAGAAATGTGCTTATTTCTTCGTATGTGAGGGTAGTAATTCCGATTACTCCCCGAAGGTGGTTTTTCGCTGACTTCACTGACGCTTTTAAAATTCCCCCAAAGTGCAATGCACCTGGTGAAATGAATCACCACTTTGTGCCTTGCGAAGTTAGACACAAAACTAAAAGGCTTCACTGCTTTGAAGCTGCTCAAAACATCGCTTTAAGCTTGAGATCTGCTCCACCGAAGTTTGTACCTCTATCACTCGTCAAAGTAGCACAAATTCCTCGTCAATGAAAAAACGATAAGTGCGATGTAGACTTGGAGTAGAGTGAATTGCAATTGAAGTGCAAGAAAAGGAGCACAAGACAAAAATTTTACAATAGTAAGGCTGATCGTTTTTGTGTACCTGGAATTGTCAATACGTTTTCTCTACGTCAGCGCAGAGAGCTATGAGAAAACATCTTCAACAAAGCACAATACCGACTAGATTAAGGAGATGTGTGGCTCCAGTGTGCAGCATTCATAAGCGAAACTCCAGCTTCAGTCTTCAGAGATCCATTTGTGTCAAAGGTGTAATGAGCGAGAAGAGTAATGACAAATAGTAGACTCAGTATCAGGCGCCATGTAGAGAAGACTTTTGTATTCCTTAAGAATTTCCTCATAGGCCCTTAAGAAGGAAGCGTCACTCGAGAGTCAACGCCCCATGTGCTGAAGCATCCAGAAGGCTGGCCGAAAGGAATTGCCAAGTGATTAAATGCCTTGCTTAATGGGAAAACGAACAACATATCGTCCTTCAGGATTGCGTGAATAAGTTGACACGAAGAAATCCTTACACCCCTGCCTTTCAGACGTCAGTATGATGTTTGATGGAACCTCTAGTTCTCAGATAAAGTCGAAGCCAATTATGTATCCTGAGCAACAGGAGCATGAAAGGGATCTATTCGAATATTCGGAAGAAGCAGATGAGGACAAGCATCTGCTCCTATGATCACGTCGGTAATTTTTGAGTTTACGAAATCTTTGTCCGCTAGATTTAAACCTAAAAGATGAGAAAAAAAACTTCCATTGGTGTGGGTCATCCTGTACTGATAGTTAGCAAACCTTATTCACAATTTGAATGCGCGAGCTTGAGTCGTTGTTCGAGAGACTCAGATACGAGAGACACTTCAGAAGCCAAATCAAGGAGTGCACACACAAATACTGAATCACCACTGATTGACTTGACTTGGTAACAGCTGTAGGTAATAAACCTTCTGCTCTAGGTCAAACCAGATGATGAATGCTGAGATGATGAAAGCTAGAAACTGTAAGATCTTCTGCCAGAGTTTAAGGTGGCTGATGAGTGATGTTAATTTTAGCCTATCTTGATGAAGCGTAGTGTGATGTTTCAGATAACATAATCGACACCTTCTTGATAATGAACATTCGCTCGTTGAGCGGTTACGCGGACAGTGTCCAAGGCATCATAAAATGGAGACTCTGTTGTATCACCTAGTGATGTTTCTCAGTCACGTCGAGTTTTTGAGTAGAGTAAGTTGGTTATAATGTTCGTTTGTAACTAGACTGCTCTTATGGAGCTGAGCCGTCTCACCTGTTTAATTTGTTTTTCAATGACGTTATTTAAGAACAATCGCGATTTCTGTATTTTCCGCAATAAGTGATATTAAGGACACGTCACTTAGGGGCCGTACTTAAATTACGTAACGGATTATAGACCTTCTCTAAGACCCCTCGGCCCCCCTGTAACAAGCTGTAATAAAACCTTTTAACCTTCTCCCCCCCCCCCTCCCCCTATTACTGTACGTAATTTTTCTTTTCCAGAAATTTTGTGGTATTTATTGCTTGTAGAATTAGACAGGGTGTCCGAGAACTTTATTTTCAAAATTCCCTGACATTTCCTTGACTAATTTTTCATTTTCGTTGATAATTAACATGCAAATATTATTCTTTTATTCTGGTCAAACTTTTAACATAGAATGTTTTATGAACGGAATAAAATAGGCATTTCAAACACAATTTTTTTATATTTATAAATTTATTTTAAACAAAAAGTCTTTTAACATAGAATCTTTTATAAAGAGAATAAAATAGTTATTCCAAATAACAAAAAAGTATTATAGTAGTATATATCAATCAAAAAGATAAAATTTATTTACAAAAAGAAAAAAGAATTTTAAACAGAAAGAGACAAATTTTCAACAAATAAAAAATTTTCACTCAAGAAAGAGATACAATTTTATCAAAATTGTTGTGCCTTCAAACCGTAATACAAAGATACTTTATGGAAATTGATTGTTTAAGAAAAATATGACTTTTCAGCAAAAAATTAATTATATTTTTACATAACAAAAATGAAATTTCAAACCCGGAAAATTATTTTTTTACCCAAAAAGGTGAATCTTCGACTGAAAAAGTTCAATCTTAAAATAAGCTTTTCCATTGCACAGTTGAAATTCTAATTAAATAGAAGAATTTTTTAACTAATAATGTAAATCTTTAACAGAAAATGATTTTTCATAACAAACTGTTTCAACCAAGTCATTCTAACAAAATTGTTGAACACTTAAGCAAAGAAGATTAATTTTTGACCAAAAAGTGGCATTTTCATAAAAAATGACATTTGTACTAAATCAGATGATTTTTTAAATAAAAAAAAATAAATTTTGAAAAAAAATAGTTCAGTCTTCTATTCAAAAAGATTTCAGTTGACTATTCACTATCAAAATCTGAGTTTTTATGTCAAAAATAGGTTTCTACGAAAGAAATTGAATTTTCTACCAAACAGTTGATTTTTTTTATAAAAAAGATAACATTGTTCTCAAAACAGATCAATTTTAATTTAAACAATTTTCGGAACAGTTTAATTTTCATCCAAAAAAATTCCAGTTTACTTTTCATTTTCAAAATAATAATTTTTAAAAAAAGTTTCTAAGAGCAAACTTTGGTTTTTAATCCAAAAAGACCATTTTTTTGACTGAAAAGCATACATTTTTACAAAAATGTTGAATTCTCTAACAAATAGTTGCATTTTTATCCATTAATGTTGAAACTTCTCCTAAAACAAATGAATTTTTTATTAAAAAGAAACAAAATTAAAAAAATAGTGGAATCTTTATCCGGAAAGGATTTTAGTTCTCTCTTTCAAACAAAAAGTAAATTTTTCACATAATAGTTTAATTTTAAATAAAGAAACAGAATTTTCTGCTAAAACAGGTGAACTTTTAAATCAAAAAGACAAATTAAAAAAAAAAGATTTCAATTTTCATTCAAAGAGATTTGAGTTGACTTTTCGAGACAAAAATAAGAATTTTAAACAAAAATTAAATTTTCTCGGATATAGTTGAATTTTTAACAAAATAGTTTGAAACCTTAATTTGTAACCTTTTTTTATGTTTAGAAGTTTTTCGGTGAGTTTTAAGAACTCTCAACCAATTTAAATGTTACATTTCATATTTTTATGAAAATGGGTTAACACGGGAGGAAAAGTAAATAATTTTCTTTTCTTTCTTTGTACAAAAATTTTATAAAATCTAAATCTAATACATCCTTTTTTAGAACTCGATTAAGCAGGTTACGTACTCGACTTCGAAGTTTGGACCTTCTAATCTGTTCGCCTCCGCTGCAGATAAAGTTAAATTTAGAGATTGAGCTTTTAATTCAGACTCTAGATTTAAAGTTACTCGTTTTGGTTCTTTCTCTAATTACTTTCCTTGACCTCAGTAATTTGGTGCAAACTTACAATCTCTCTCTTCCTATTTATTTTTCATACACAATCTTACAAGTCACATTTCTTATACAACACAAAATATTTTCTCCTATGTTCTCTCTCTCTCTCTTTCTATCTCTCTCTAATGGAGTCTAAGCTCAGGATATTTCGCCCCTTTCTAAAATTTACTCGATGAGAAGCGTAGGGCCAAGGCGATTCTAGTATTTGTAATAAGATTTCGAAGGATGTACCTTCTAAACCTTTCCCACGTACTAGAATCTAAGAGTTGAGCGAAACCCGGCTTCAGGAGTTGGACTCCTTGGCCCGCCTCAAGAACACTCTTGATCCCTCTCGCTCCGCCTGCGAGCTCCCTAATACCATTTTGGACACAGCATCCTCTTTTTATATCTTCGCGAAGTCGCTGAGGCTTTGGATTGCGTGAGTGGGAGCCTCTGCGACTGCGCGCTTTCTTACGCCTAGATGCTGTGGTCCATTCGCGGTCTTGTGCGTCTGGTTGCTATATTAAAAGGGGCCTGCTTGAGGAGCTTACAAGATACATTTTTAACCAAAGAAGTTGCTATTTATCCATTAAAAAAGATAAACTCTTTAATCAAAATGACAAAATTTTATAAAAAAATATATAAATGTATAAAAAGGTTAATGTTCTACGAAAATAGTTGATTTTTTAACCCATAAGAACGAAGTTTTACAAAATAGTTTAATTTGCAACCATAAAATACGTCTATTTAAGGATGTAGACTAAATACAATTAATCTCAAAAGTCGCCAATCTTTAAAAAGAATTACAAAATAATAAAAAATATATCCATTATTGATTTCCGGAAATCTTGACGGAAGATTCTAAGTCTACTTTAGAAAAAATAATTCAGGTTAAAATTGTTTATTTAACAATAGTTATTTAGAGTTTTAGATTTTTCTTTCTCTTCAGGGAAAGGTTACAATTCTTATTTATTCCTAATGATCAAGGCCTCATTTTATTCATTGAAGGATTCTCTACAATTCTATTTGGGTGGCGTTAATTAAAATTTAAACTATGATTGTTTATAACAACAATAAGGGCAGATGATTTTTCCGCCCCAGCTACTTGTGTACTGTTCCCCCGCTACTACTGGAAAACTCCCCCTTCCCCGCGCTGACCAATCACAGCGGCAGCAGCTCGACGGTGTGAGGGGAAGCCACGTAGTGGGGGGCGGTTCACAGATAGCTGAGGCGGAATTGACCATCGCCCAACAATAACTGTATGATTTCTCAATTAATTTTTTTAAAATAAAATCAACCTAAATAGAAATTTAGAGAATCCTTTGAAGAATAAAATAAGGCCTTTATCATTAGGGTTAAATAAAAATTGTAACTTTGCCCTCAGGAAAAATAAAAAAATAAAACTTTAAATAACTACTGCTTAATAAACAATTTTAAGCTGAATTATTTTTTTCCGTTAGATGAATAATACAACTTTTTTCAATACTAAAAATGTTCTTTAAAAATCAAGTTCTCACTCATTAAGAAAAATCGCTTTATATGAGTGAAATTAGAATAAAAGAAATTTGAAAAATCGCTTGATAAATTTTTCGTTGAAAATAAGAATAAGATCATATAAGCGCAATAAAGACTGAAGATAATAAAAATTTTGTTTATATTTTAATGAAAATGTATTGTTTGGAAAAAAATGTTTAAAAAAAGGACTCATTAAATTGAATCGGTTGTGGTACAAATTACTGCGGAAGCTTCCCGTGATAGTTTACGTTCTATGAAAGGCCAACTAAAGCCATCTCCCCCCCCCACCCACGTCATTTGTCTTCCTCCGAGATAGAACTAAAGTTTCAAAGACCTCTTCAAAGTTGCGTCCCTCGCGGCCGCAGTTAAGAGCGCCTCTTAAATTTTCTCCTTGCAAAATTAATGGTTTTCGCGATTTCAAAACCCTAAATTGGTCATTAGGGTCACTCATTTTATAAGGAAAACAAAACTAATTTCAACACTGAATAGGCACAATAGCCCCAGTCCCCTATTTGCGTTTTTTTTAATTGATTTTCTACAGGCCAAGATCCAAAAATCAAGGATAACAAAGACCCTGGAATTAGAAATGATTTAAATAATAATTTCAAAGCATAAAAAAAATTTATTTTTTATTAAATAGTTGATTTATTAACTAAGTTACTGAACTTACAAGACAAAATAATCAATTTTGTTATAGAAGGCAGTGTAATTGTCAAATCCAAAATATAAAATTTTAATAAAACAGTTTATTTTATAACAAGAATGACGATTTTTCAACTAAACTAGATTAATTTTCAACAAAAAAAACGAATTTTGACAAAATAGTTCAATTTTAATAGAGGTTCAATTTTCAACCAAAGAGATAAATTTTTAACAAATTTTTTAATGAATTTTTAAGCAAGAAAAAATCTTTAAAATCTAGTTGTTAAATTTCTCAACAAAAAGATTATTTTACTACAAAAAACGAATTTTCAATAAAATTCAAGAATTATCAACCAAAAAGTTGAATTATTAATAAAATTCGAGAATTCTGAAACAAAAAATTGAATTTTCAACTAAAAAAGAATAATTTTTTAAACAAGAAATTTTAATTTAAGACCTAGTTGTTACATTTTAAACTCAAAAATGAATTTTTAAATAAGAAATAATCTTTAAAATCTAGGTGTTAAATTTCTAAAAAAAAATAATAATTTAATTTAAAAAACGAAATTTTAATAAAAATAAGAATCTTTTTGTTTTAAAAATTATTCTTTTTTAGTTGAAAAGTCGATTTTTTGTTTCAGAATCTTGAAATTCATTAGAAATTCGTTTTTCGAAAATAAATTGATATTTTTCTTTAGAAATTTAACAACTAGATTTTAAAGATCCTTTCTTTTTTAAAATTCAATTTTTTGGTTGAGAATTCTTGACATATTTTAGTTAAAAAGTCATCTTTTAGTTGGAAGTTAAACTATTCTGCTAAAAATTCGTATTTTTTTGTGTAAAAAATAACTTTAGTTTATTTAAATGTTAAAATTTTAGCTTGAGAATTTTTGTTTTATTTCTATTAAATAAATCTTTTTGTGTTAAAAATTTTACTTTTTTATTTAAAAATTCAACTTTTGGGTTAAGAATTCTTTTTTTTTTGTATTAAATAAATCTTTTTGTTTTAAAAATTCTTCTTTTTTAGTTGACGATTCAATTTTCTGTTTCAGAATTCTTGAATTTTGTTGAAGATTCAATTTTTTGTTTCAGAATTCTTGAGTTTTATTGAAAATTCGTTTTTTGCAGTAAATTAATCTTTTTGTTTAAAAAGTCATTTTTTGGGTAAAAATTTAACAACTAGGTATTAAATTTGAATTTCTTTCTCAAAAATCCAATTTTTCGTTAAAGTTTTAAAATATTAGTTAAAAATTCATCTCTTTGGTTAAAAATTGAGCTGTTTTGTTGAAAATACCTTTTTTCTGATGAAAAATTATTTTGCTGATTGAAAGTTTACTTATTTCATTTTTGGTTCAATATAGTTCTTTTTTTAATTAAAAAATGAACTATTTGGCTAAAAATTCGTATTTTTTTGTTAAAAAATTACTTAGTTAGTTAGTGGAAGCTTCTAATGTGTCCCCTAAGGGTTTACATTTTTCTTTTACCTTCTTCCTATTCCTTAACACACCTCCCACACCCTTTTTGGTGGTGGGAGGGGGACCTAAAGTTTAAGGTGGGTTCCGAACAACCAATAAAAAAAAATTACTTTAGTTTGTTTAAAACTTGAATTTATGCGTTAAAAATTCTTTTTTTATATTAAATGAATCTTTTTGTTTTAAAAATTCTACTTTTTGGTTATGAATTCATCGATTTTGTTAAAATTTGGTCTTTTTTGGAAGAAACCTAATCTTTTTGTTTAAGAATTGAAAAACTAGATTTTAAAGATTATTTCTTGCTTAAAAATTTCATTTTTTGGTTGAGAATTCTTGAATGTTATTGAAAATTCAACTTTTTGGTTGATAATTCTTGAATTTCATTGAAAACTCGTTTTTATCTATAGTTAATTAATTCTTTTGTTTCAAAATTCATTTTTTGGCTAAAAATTTAACAACTAGTTTTTAAATTTAAATTTCTTAAATGTGAACTAATTTTTTTAAACGCTAGTATTTATTTATTATTTATAATTTTATTTAAAAATTTATCTTTTAGGTTGGTAATTGATGTTATCTGCTAAAAATTGGTACTTTGTTGTTAAAAAATTATTTTATTTAAAAATTCAATTTTTGGGTGAACAGTTCTTTTATTTTTTGGTATTAAATGAATCTTTTTTTTTAATTCTTATTTTTTAGTCAAAAATTTAACTTTTTGTTACGGAATTTTCGAGGTTTATTGAAAATTCTTTTTTTTAGTAAATTAATCTTTTTGTTAAGAAATTCTTAATTTGAGATGAAAATGCAACTTTTGGTTGAGAATTCTTGATTTCTATTAAAAATTCGTCTGTTTTTGAAGTAAATTATTATTTTTCTTTAGAAATTTAACAAATAGATTTTAAAGATTCTTTCTTAGTTAAAAATTCAATTTTTTGGTTTATAATTCTTGAATTTGAATGAAAACTCGGTTTCTTTTTTTAAAAATTCCTTTTTGGCTTTAAAATGTAACAACTAGGTCTTAAATTTAAACTTCTTTCCTTAAAATCCAATTTTTGGTTCACGTTTTAAAATTTTGGTTGAACATTCATCTCTTTAGTTGAAAATTATGCTGTTTTGTTGAAAAATTATTTTGTTGATTGAAAGTTTACTTGTTACATTATTGGTTCAAAATGGGTTTTTTCAAGTAAAAATTGAACTATTTTGCTAGAAATGCATATTTTCATGTTAAAAAATTAGTTTAGTTTATTTAAAACTTGAACTTTAGGGATGAGAACTTTTGTCTTTTTTGGTATTAAATGAATCTTTTTGTTTTAAAAATTATTCTTTTTTAGTTGAAAATTTAACTTTTTGTTTCAGAATTCTTGAATTTTATTAAAAATTCGTTTTTTAAATTAAATTAATATTTTTTTTAGAAATTTAACAACTAGATTTTAAAATTCAACTTTTTGTTTCAAAATTCTATAAATATGTTAAAAATTCGTTTTTCGTTAGAAAATAATCTTATGGTTTAAAAATTCATTTTTTGGTTAAAAATTTAACGATAAGGTTTTAATGTTGAACTAATTTTGTTTAAAACGCCATTTTTTATTGATGATTCAAAATTTTAGTTAAAAATTCATCTCTTAGGTTGGAAATTGAACTATTCTGCTAAAAATTCGTCTTTTTTGTTAAAAAATCACTTTAGTTTATTTAAAAGTTGAACTTTTGGGTTGAGAATTCTTGCCTCTTTTGCTATTAAAGGAATCATTTTGTTTTAAAAATTCTTCTTTTTTAGTTAAAAATTAAATTTTTTGTTTCAGAATTCTTGAATGTTATATTGATATTCTTGAATTTGATTTATAACTCGTTTTTGGTGTAGTAAATTAATCCTTTTGTTTAAAAATTTATTTTTTAAGTAAAAATTTAATAACTAGGTTTTAAAGTTGAATTTATTTCTTAAAAATCCAATTTTTGGTTCAAGTTTAAAAATACTAGTTAAGAATTCATCGCTTTGGTCTTTTTTAGGTAAAAATTAAACTATTCTGCTACGAATGTGTAATTTTTTGTTGAAAAATTACTTTAGTTTATTTAAAAGTTGAACTTTTAGGTTAAGAATTCTTGTTTTTTTATATTAAATGAATCTTTTTGTTTTAAAAATTCTTCTTTTCTAGTTTCAAATTC
This sequence comes from Druon quercuslanigerum, assembly GCA_010014905.2. NCBI lineage: Eukaryota > Metazoa > Arthropoda > Insecta > Hymenoptera > Cynipidae > Druon > Druon quercuslanigerum. Next base: position 3,863 of record JAAAKG020023557.1, on the reverse strand, counting down.
AATTTTTTTGTTTTAGAATTCTTGAATTTTATTGAAAATTGGTTTTTCTAGTAAATTAATCTTCTTGCTTAGAAATTTAACAACTAGATTTTAAAGGTTATTTCTTGCTTAAAAATTCAACTTTTTGGTTGATAATTCTTCAATTTCATTAAAAACTCGTTTTATTTTAGAGTAAATTAATCCTTTTATTTAAAAATTCATTGTTTTGGGTAAAAAGTTAACACCTAGCTTTAAAATTTGAATTTCTTTCTTAAAAATTCATCTCTTTGTTTGAAAATCTAACTTTTTTTTAAATTGAACTATTTTGTGAAAATTCGTCTTTTTTGTTAGAAAACTAATCTTTTTTTAAAAAAGTTCATATTTTTGTTTTAAAAATTCTTCTTTCTTAGTTGCAAATTTAACTTTGTGTTCCAGAATTCTTGAATTTTTAAAAAAATTATTCTTTTTTGGTAGAAAATTCATTTTTTTGTGTAAAAATTTAACAACTAGATTTTAAAGATTCTTTCTTGCTTAAAAATTCATCTTTGTGGTTTAAAATTTAACAATAAGGTTTTAATGTATGGTTTAAAGTTGAATTATTCTATTAAAAATTTGTATTTTTTTGTTAAAAAATGACTTTAGTTTATCTAAAAGTTAAACTTTTAGGTTGAGAATTCTTGTTTTTTTTTATATTGAATAAATATTTTTGTTTAAAAAATTCTTCTTTTCTAGTTGAAAATTAAAGTTTTTGTTTCAGAATTCTTGAATTTTTTAAAAATTCGTTTTGTGTAGTAAATTAATATTTTTGTTCAGAAATTTAACAACTAGATTTTAAAGGCTCTTTTTTATCTAAAAATTGAACTCTTTGGTTGATAATTCTTCAACTTCATTGAAAACTCGTTTTCTTTAGTAGTAAATTATTAATTAAAACAATTAATTTTTTGGTTAAAAATTCATCTCTTTGATTGAAGATTGAGCGGTTTTGATTTTTGATTAAAAAAAGTTATTTTTTAAGTAAAAATTGCAACTTTAAAATGAAATAAAGTAATTTTTTAACAAAAAAATACGAATTTTTAGCGGAATAGTTCAACTTCCAAACTAAGAGATGAATTTTTAAGTAAAATTTTAAATAAGCAATAAAAATGGCGTTTTAAACAAAATTAGTTTAACATTAAAACCTTATTGTTAAATTTTTAACCGAAAAATGCATTTTTAAACCATAAGATTATTTTCTAACGCAAAAAAAAATGAATTTTTAAGATATTTCAAGACTTCTCAACCAAAAAGTTGGATTTTTAAGCAAGAAAGAATGTTTAATATCTAGTTGTTAAATATCTAAACAAAAAGCTTAATTTACTGAAAAAAACGAATTTTCAATAAAATTCAAGAATTCTGAAACAAAAAATTGAATCTTCAACTAAAAAAGTAGAATTTTTAAAACAAAAAGATTCATTTAATAAAAAAAAAATTCTGAAGCTAAAATTTCAACATTTAAATAAACTAAAGTTATTTTTTACACAAAAAATAAAATTTTTCGCAGAATAATTCAACTTTTACCTAAGAGATGAATTTTTAAGTAAAATTTTAAATAATCAATAAAAATGGCGTTTTAAACAAAATTAGTTTAACATTAAAACCTTATTGTTAAATTTTTAACCGAAAAATGCATTTTTAAACCATAAGATTATTTTCTAACGAAAAAAAAATAAATTTTTAAGATATTTCAAGACTTCTCAACCAAAAAGTTGGATTTTTAAGCAAGAAAGAATGTTTAAAATCTAGTTGTTAAATATCTAAACAAAAAGCTTACTTTACTGAAAAAAATTTTTTTTAAACAAAAAGATTCATTTCATACCTAAAAAGAAAAGAACTCTCAACCCAAAAGTTTAACTTTTAGATAAACTAAAGTCATTTTTTAACAAAAAAATACAAATTTTTAACAGAATAGTTCAACTTTAAACCGAACATTAAAACCTTATTGTTAAATTTTAAACCACAAAGATGAATTTTTAAGCAAGAAAGAACCTTTAAAATCTAGTTGTTAAATTTTTAAACAAAAAGATGAATTTTCTACCAAAAAAGAATAATTTTTTTAAAAATTCAAGAATTCTGGAACACAAAGTTAAATTTACAACTAAGAAAGAAGAATTTTTAAAACAAAAATATGAACTTTTAAAAAAAAATATTAGTTTTCTAACGAAAAAAAACGAATTTCTAACATATTTCAAGAACTCCCAATCAAAAATTTGAACTCTTAACTAAAGAAGATGAAAAATCAAGAAAGAGAGAAAGCATTTGTTTTTTAATTTTTGAGAAAGAAGTTCCACCTTAAATTTATTTGTTAAATTTTTAACCAAAAAAATGAGATTTTACACTAAAAGGTTAATTTTATACCGAATAAATGGATTTTTACGAAAATTCAGAAATTGTTTAACAAAAAGTTGAACTTTTAAGTAAAAAATTTTAATTTTCAACAAAGAAAAAACGAATTTTCACAAAATAGTTCAATTTAAAAAAAAGTTAGATTTACAAACAAAGAGATGAATTTTTAAGAAAGAAATTCAAATTTAAAACCTAGGTGTTAAATTTTTACCCAAAAAAATGAATTTTTAAACCATAAGATTATTTTCTAAAGAAAAAACCGAATTTCTAACATATTTCAAGAATTCTCAACCAAAAAGTTGAATTTTAAAAAGGAAGGAATTTTTAAAATCTAGTTGTTAAATTTCTAAAAAAAAAATAATAATTTTATTTTTAAAAACGAATTTTTAATAAAATTCAAGAATTCTGAAACAAAAAATTGAATTTTCAACTGAAAAAGAATAATTTTTTAAACAAGAAATTTAAATTTAAGACCTAGTTGTAACATTTTAAACCCAAAAATGAATTTTTAAACAAAACAAAACGAGTTATCATTTAAATTCAAGAATGATCAAGCAAAAAGTTGAATTTTTAAGCAAGAAAGAATCTTTAAAATCTAGTTGTAAATTTTTAAACAAAAAGCTTAATTAACTGCAAAAAAAACGAATTTTTAATAAAATTCAAGAATTCTGAGCAGAAAAATTGAATCTTCAACTAAAAAAGTAGAATTATTAAAACAAAAAGATTCATTTAATAGAAAAAAAACAAAAATTCTCAAGCTAAAATTTCAACATTTAAATAAACTAAAGTTATTTTTCACACAAAAAAATACCAATTTTTAGGAGAATAGTTCAACTTCCAACCTAAGAGATGAATTTTTAACTAAAATTTTGAATAATCAATAAAAAATAACGTTTTAAAAAATTAGTTGACATTAAAACCTTATTTTTAAATTTTTAACCAAAAAAATAGATTTTTAAACAATACGATTATTTTATAACGAAAAAACGAAGTTTTAACAATATTTCAAGAATTCTAAATAATTTTTTAAAAAATTCGAGAACTCTGCACCAAGAAGTAGATTTTTCTACTAAAAAGATTAATTTTTAAACAAAAAGATAAATTTACTACCAAAAAAGTCGAATTTTTAGTTGAATTCAAGAATAATTAACGAAAAAGTTGCATTTTCATCTAAAATTATGAATTTTTAACCAAAAAGATTAATTTACTACAAAAAATCTGACCGCTGCGCGGGTACATTCTCATCGCGCGCTATGCGCGCAGCTCGCTTCACTCGCAAATTAGAGCGCGCCTATGGCGCGCGTATATTGGATCTCGCGCTTCGCGCTCGATAATGTATTAACCTCGCGTTACGCGCTCGAATATTTATACTTTGTGCCCGGAATGTTTTCCCAATTATGTATTTTATTAATTATGCAGAATTGATTGATTATTACACCATTAAGCCGTTTCCCTTTCGGGGTAGGCGTGACTCACTCGGTAGGGAGGGGAGTAGTGTGAGG
>JAAAKG020023546.1:0-20126 GCA_010014905.2 Druon quercuslanigerum | reverse complement strand
TATATTTTTTTTCAAAGAACTTTTCTAGTTGTGATTGCTGACTTTCGTTAATTTTGAAAGTTCCTTCGCAGACTTCTGGTGAAATATTATTTTGTTTATCGATTTTTCCTATGCTATCCGTAATATTATTTAATTTGATCGCCCAATTTTTGAAATGAACCCATTGATTTTTATTATCAATTCTTGATATTTCATTAGTTTTTTGAGATTCTATTTTTGATTTTTGTCGGATAGTATCTTTTTTATTTTTCCGAAAATCATAATTGATATTATAATGCATATCCTCGTATTTTTGGTTGTAAAAGGTTTTCCCTTAATTATTTTACTTATTATTCCTAACCTTAAGTTTGCTTATTTTACCTGAGTCTTGTGTGCTTGTCTCTTCGCTAGTTTCTTGGATTGGGATGTTATCTAGGGGTTGGAATTTGTTGCTCGTGGGGATGCTTATTAACCTGGGGATATACTTTGTGAGATTTATCACAGAAATTTGGGCACTTTTAATTTTTTGGGATTGGTTGGAATTGATAGGTTTTGATAGGTCTTTTATTATTATTCTCGTTTTTTTTTTAGATTTTCCGATAATACTTTATCCCTAATATCCGTCCTTTTATTTTCCTTATTTTCTTTTCCTAATATGTCAGGTTTATTTTCAACTCTAACCTCGGTTATTGGGAAAGGAAGTGCGTTTGGATAAGCTTCCATAGGATAGCGGGTGGGGGGACTCCCTGATAACCACCAGGTTTCTGAGTCCTAGCTTAGGGTCATCCGTAGGGCTTTTACCATATCCGTACCTAAGATGCCTACGGAGTTTAATTTTTGACTAACCTGGACATAATGTGTTTTACTTTCTTTCCTATCAACATTGGAACTACTACCTATCCAATTATATCGACCGGTTCACCGTTCACGACCATTAATTTTCGCGAGACGGATTTAAAATTTTAAGTTTTTGAATTCTGGATTTTGTCAGCAATTCCTTGCTAGCGTATGAATGTGTAGAACCAATATCGACTAAAATTCGAAATAAAATACCTTCGAACTTTGTCATTAGATAAAAACGTATTTCCGTTATTTCATCTTTATCCGAATTTACAAATTCTGGCGTTTCGGTATAATTTATTATTGAAGTCTTTTGCCTACATTATTACTGGCTTATTCTTGTTTGATGGTAAACATAGGGGTAATCATAAAGACTTTCTGAATAATTTGAAAAACATAAATTTATAGGGTAAGTCTGAGGGACATGACCGTAATTTTCTCAAGAAAGAATTAAATTTAAACTACATGTATTTCGATTATAAATATTATTTTTATTGAAACGTTGAACATTATACTATATGTAAATTAACAAAAATCTTACAATTTCTAATAAGATCAATCTTAAAAATAATAAAATTTACAAATCATAACTGGCCATCTCTTCCGACGCATCCGGAAGAGATAGCCTCATTAGTACGGGTGATTTGGACAGTAATTAATTTTCATTTTTTCCTTTTCTCATCGTACTTTTTTTGAGTTTTAGTTCCATTCTCTTGTTGTCCACATTTTGATCACATGTTCTTCAATTCAGTGCAGGTTTCTTGCAGCCAAAGTGTGCGAAAGATACACTGTAGCCAGTCTTCGGTAAGACGTGTTTCGAAATAGTTCTCTCCACATTCCATACAGTTATCTTCTTCTCTCCCTTCACCCTTCTCATTTGATGAATCATATAAAATTGGCTGTTCTTGATCGTTGCTAATATCAGATATCATTCCCAAGGCTTTTCTCTTTCGCGGGGCCATGCTGAACGAATGTGGACATGTCTCCTAATTTTCCAGTAGAGATGGACAAGCTCGACTCATCAGCCATTGCGCAAACACTTAAAATCGTGAATTTTTTCAAAAACTATACGATCACAACTTGTATCATGAACTCCTTAACTAATATTCTTACTATGCAAAAGAAAACAAATAGATTTTACTTACTATAGGTGTATAATTCGTAAGTAATGTTGCTTGAACTTGTTCTTACGCACGAATTTAGGAAAACTGAGTGATAACTAGCGACATAAAGCTATTATTTCTAGCAGTTTTTTTAATTGGAAAATGCCGAGTTCGCACCAGCTTGACACATTTTTGGGGAATTACTTTTATGTAGCCTTGAGCCAATACTGGCAGCCAATGATGGGCAAGTGAAGGCGATCAAGTATTCGCCGCCAAGTGCAGCCTCTACATATAATTTTGGTACTGGGCGCTAACATATGCAGATCTCGGGCCAATACCGGCTACCAATGACGGGCAAGTAAAGGTGGCAACGAACAGCCCTTAGAAATTATTTCGGTAATGGGCCATTAATACATGCAGATCTCGGGCCAATAATAGCTGTCAGTGTCGGGCAAGTGACGGCGGCCAAGTGGCAACCAAGTCTTGGCCGCCAAGTGCAGTTCTTATATGTATATCATTTCGGTAATGGCGCAGCACTAGCTACCAAGTGCCGGCAATATCTTTGTTAGTACTGGGCCAGCGTTGGGCAGTTTGTAATTTCGCACTTGGGAAGTATACAACAATTACGCTACTTAATCATAAACACTTTTTCCTCTGTCCTTCTAAATATATAACTATGTAAGAACGGCATCATTTTTATATATAAAATCAAACAATCCCAATCGGAATTTTTTTTCTTACGCCAACACTAACAACGGGCGAAGTACAGCGCCTCTATGGCAATCCGGCAATTTGCTCGCTCGTACATACGTAGTACAGGCTACATTGTTAGACAAGTAATTATTGGCATAATTCGGGCACAGTACAGATGTACTGTATGATGGCTAGTCTTAAAGGTTTTTAAAAATATTTATAAAAAATTACATTTCCTATCATTGTAAAAATTTATAAAGTTGTCTACAACGACAAAAAATGAAATATTACGCGAAGAAATTTTTTTATAGATTTAAATTATTTAATTGATATTCCTGTAAACAGTTCGTATACTTTACGTTTACATAACGTCGTATATTAATAAATATTGAATTAGAAAAAGAGAATTTCAAATTTGCTGTTTTAACCTATTTAAGCTGTAGCTTATAAGGATGGCTGTTTTATCAAGTTTCATCTCGTAGGTTTAGCATAATGGTTATAAGACTCCCGACTGCTAGGCGATAGATTTATGTATAGATGCAGGTTCGATACCCCGTAGGGTTAAAAATTTCATTTGTAATATAATGTTTAAAAATATAATATATGTATTCACTCTTAACAGGACCATTAATATTTGAAGTCAAAATAATCGCAATCATTGAATATTTATTTTCTAAATGCCTTTTTTGTCATATCGCTAGAGTATAGCATTTTTAAGTTTTTTATTGAGTTGGAAGAGATAAGTTTTTTTTAATTGGAAGAGGCCGTTTTTTTCCTCTCAAGATTTTTATTATGTTAAAGTAAAGAATTTTTATTCTCGATTTTTTTGTGAATCGAAAGATTGAATTAAAAAATTAAACCGTTTTAATAATTGAACCGTTATAGTGGGCATGTAAAAAAAAAGACGTCCTTTTTGTTGATTTATAAACGTCGAATGTCCGAAACGCATCTTCTGACAATTAAAACATTTTTGTAACATTTATATGTTGGATATTAGATGGTTCTATAACACTCTAATAAGGTTTTTAGATTTTTTGCACTCAGGGAATTTTAATATTTTAGGTCGTTAGATTTAATACCTTGGATTATAGTTCGTAATATACTGGATATTATATTTTAGGATCTTCGATTATAAATTTTAATATCTTGTATTATAGATTCTAGCATCCTGGATTTTAGGTCTTAATGTCTTCAGTTTATAAATTCTTGGAAGAGGGACATATTTCATTTCTTAACATCTTTATTATTAAGAATTGAAATGGCGGATTAGTTTTAATGTGGATTTATATTTTTAACCAGAAATCTTTGAACTGTTCAATTCATAAAAATGTAAAAGTTTAAGTTTTGCACTTTAATTTCCCTTAATTAAAAATTTTCAATTAAAAAGAGTTTAAAGCTTCTATTTCACATGTGTAAATTAAATAGAGAATTTAAATAAAAAGTATTAAATTAAAATTTGTTTAAACTTTAACTCATTTTGTCCCAAATGTCCAAAATTTTTCCTGAACTTTTAGAGCTCTAACTTTTTACTTAATTGGTCTAAAAAAATTATGAAACATCAGTTTTGGCAGTTTCGAACCTCTTCTTTAAAATGCCGTGGTCTGAGTTGGCCAATGATTTTTTTTTAAACTTATAATTACTTTTAAAAAAACACGAAATTTTAAATATTTTTTATTGGAAATGTAGAGCCCGTTCATTGCAAACGCTATTGTTCGTTGAATTTTTATATTCTCTTTAAAACACCGATGGGTTTTTTTTCGAAATTTAAGATAGCGAATCCAAAACAGCGCATTAAAAGTGAAAAAAACTTTAAAAGTGAAAATTTCTTTATAAATACTACATTTTTTATAAGTCAGCTATACCTGATCATTAAGATTATTATAAGCCGTTAAAATATAATCAAAATTAAGTTTTTTACCATTGTATATTACGTTTTTTTGCCGTTGCAAAAAGTCAAAGCCTTCAAACACTGCAAAGGAACAATAGTACATACACACACACGAACTTGCATGCATATATACATATATATATATATATATATATATATATATATGTGCAAGTGGGTGTGTATGTAGAAGAATAGACTAAATTGATTGTATGTTATAATTTGGATTAGAAACGGAAAATTTATAATGAATTAGACGTGTTTATAGGATTTTCATAGGTTTTGAACGGCATTTTGACGTCGCCATCTTGAATTTTGAAAAATTGTCAAGTGAATTTTAACAAAAACATTATATTCTTACAGTTTATAATAATTATAATGATCAGGTATAGCTCATTTCCCAAAAAATGTAGTATTTATAAAGAAATTCGCATTGAAATTTTTTTCTCTTTTACTGCGCCATTTTGGGTCCGCCACATAAAATTACGAATAAAAACCAACGGTATTTTAAAGAGAATATAAAAATTCTAGGATTTATTGCATTTGCGATGATTTGGCTCTACTTTTTCGTGTTTAAAATTCGACATTTTTGATCAAAAATGTTGAAAATTTATTTTTGTTAAAGTCATCATAACTTTTTTCAACAAAATCATTGGCCAATTCAGGCCACGTCATTTGAAAAAGGAGGTTTTATACTATCAAAAATGATTTCTCACAATTTTCTTTAGACGAATTAAGTAAAACGTTAAAGCGTTAAAAGTTCAAGAAAACCTTTGGAAATTTGGGACGAAATGGGTTAGTTTACATTGCACTAGTTACAAATATTTTTTTACTACAAAAATGCGTATGATTGAAGACATTTTACTTTCATTATAGATATAAAATGAATCAAATATTGATATCAAAGATCTCTCCGTGTGTGTCAGAAGTATGCTTCTTGACACGAATGGAATCTCCTCATAAATTATTGGTTAAAAGAATTTTAATTTGTCTAAAAAAAATCTGCTTGCAGTAAACTTTATCCTTTTGCGAAAAAATTTACCGAATATTGCAGACAAATAATTCTGTTTGTGGTAAAAAGATATTCAAGTGATTCAAAACAAAAGAATCAAGAGGGCGATGATTTTGTTTCAAGAAAATTTTTTCTCTATAAGTATTTCAAAATCATTGTTCATACAATTACTTCTGAATATAACATTTTGGGGGTCACTTATTTTATGTACATTTAGTTTCATGTGATTAATTTTAGGATTTTAGGAGTCTGCAAATCTTAAATTAATAGAAATTGATGAGAACATACATTACTTGACAATCACGTGACTGTCGTGTCACATGGAACGAAGACGTCACGTTCATATAATATAGTTATGTAACTATCACTTTCATATATATGTGCGTGTGCATGTGCGTTTGTTTTTGCGCGAGCATGTGTGTGTTTGTGTATATACATGTAAGTAGATACCAAAATTAAAATCATAAATCCTAACTAAATATCCCCTCGCAAATGCATAATATGATTTATTCAAATTAACCATCAAATTAAGGAGAAGAATTTAAAATGAATAAATAACTTACAATGCGAAACCAGAATTTCCACATCAAAAACTTCAGATTTTGTCACTTTCAGGTTTGGATTCATAGGTGTAATTTTTTCAACCATATTTAAATGTTCTTGGTATAACTTAAACAGAATTAAAATAAATATAATTGCGCTACTAATAGGAAATAGATCCTAAAATGACATTAAAATGTTAATTTTTAAGCTTGTCCTCAATTCAGAAGCGGCCACTCAGTAACTGACGGAAAGAGTACAAGACGTTGACACATAGCATTCAGCAGCCTCATGCTTGGCAACCAATCAATGTATCTCCCGTTCCCCACTTACATTACTTCTCTCCCACGCAAATTATTTCATGTTTTTCTACCGACATATCTACCTGTTGCATCAAAACTTCCGTGATAAGTATCTTTCTCCCTATTGCTTACTAAAAGCTTCATTATTAACTGCAATCGATTAACAAAAAATAAATAGAAATGAAACCAATAAAAAATGTATGTAATCAACCAGACTAAAAGTTTGAGTAAAAGTCCTTACTTCAGGAAAGGTATCTATCCAACACAGTAGGACAAGAAGTGTGCATATAATTCAAATCTGATTAAAGCAAAAGTCTTAAATGTTTATATAAAAGAATAGTTTAGTTAACCAGAGTCGTTTCTACTAAAGAACACTATAAAGATAAAGATGTAACAAGAATTGCATGAGAAAATAAACTGAGCAAGAAAAGGTATAATGCCAAACGATAGTAGCATCTCCTGAAAGCATGAGAAGCAATAGTACACGGAGAAACTATTGGTTGTAAAATTTGATACCATAATATATATTTTTTTAGGGAGTTCGATGGCAAGCTAGGATATAGTCGAAAAAATAGTAGCATTGCCACATCGAGACAAAGAAATACTTTTTCCATATCAATTATTAATATACTCCAGACGCAATGATTGCCATTTACAGCTGGAAAGACTAATATTTTCTATGGCAAATTGAAATACAATGAGGAGAAAAACATTTCAATATAGTAATTTATTGCGAAAATTCTAATTGAAAATAGTAAATTCACTGCTTAAAAGTCTCGAAGCTACTGTCCAGGAGACCAGCGTTCAATTCCCGACAGCACTAATATTTTCTAACCTCATTTTTTTCGCTTCAGCCTAGAATATACTATTGATGACCTATTGTATGTTTCATTTATATAATTTATAATTTATGCAACTATAGCATATATATGTAGTCAACAGAAACCAACGAGATTCCGGGTTGGTGCTTAAAAAGACTCAGTGGTTCGCCACATACAAAATATGTACGTCTACCAAGATGAATTGTTGCATGTAATATTTTTATTTAAAAATCCAAAGGCAAACAACACTGGCTCCGACATGGAGCCTTTGCTCCAAAATGTTCTTGTTTCATGTTTTTTTTGTAATTGAAAAAAATAGTGTTTTGCGCCTGTAAAATGCAACACTCTGGCTATTGTGTATGCCTGGCTGCAGTCACCAGTTCTAGTATCAATTCAAAAACAATCTGCGAGTAGTGTGTTTTCGTGGCTAACAGAAATATGTAATATCGCTACCGATAGGAGTCTCTGAATATTCACTGAAGATTTCTCTGATCAGAGAAGCTTTAGAGAAATTCTCCGCTGGCACTCACGTCGATATTTTTAAAGGTACGAAATTGAAATAAGAATACGCTCATAAATAACGAGTGGAGGGGTTGACATTGAAATAAGAATGCAATCATAAATAACAAGTGGGGAGGCTATCTCAATATAGTAGCCGATATTTAAGGGTCCCTTGTTAAGCTTTCGGACTAAAATTTAGAAATAGATGTTTTTAATTTCAATGTTACCAACCTAAAGATATCTTCAGATATATAACGTTTTTTTAAATGCCTAAAATTATGATTAATATAACGTATCTCTGAAATGGAATGAGATACGCCACAGTATATTAGTATATAAGTTATAATTATGAAACATGTATTTAAAAAAGGAGTCGGGTTGGCGACGGCCAACTACTGTAAATAACTCTGCGCGCCCGGTAGGTGACGAATACAATATAGGACCGTTATATTACCGACACATCACTCTCAAAAGGACCGCGAAAAGGACCCAAATCTCTTACTATCTCAGACTAAAAATGATTCAAATAGACTCTGATACTACCTCAAACGGGCCAGGATATTTCGCCAGAAATAACTGTGAGATTTCTATCGGTAGGGATAATGCAAAAATAATAACTAATAATTATATACAATTTAAAAAACCGAGACTCCCCTGACAGAAAATAAGTATATTGGTAAGTATCGTATACATTACTTTTTTCGCCAAAAAGTGTTGAATTTTCAATATTTATTCGCGGAAAAAGTATTAGATCCAATGCTTTCAATACTTTTTTCATAAGCGTCGATCTTTTGTATATAATAATAATTTTCAATTATTTATAATATAATAGCTTCCTTAGTGCTGGTAAGAAAGTCTTAAAGGCCCTGGGACTCAAGTTTAAATCAAAAAACTTGGGTTTAGGCCCAACGGCGAAGCCATTTTGTCTGACTTTCTGTAAAAATGATATAAAGGGTATAAGGAGCTCTGGTATAGGCCGCTGCTTCGGAGAGTTTTTTGGTTTTCTTGTAACATTTAAAATAAAGATATCTAGATAGCATCGCTGTAGTAAAGTGTTCCACCATTCAGCGAATCAGGGAGGTGAAGCAGGTTTCAAGCTCGTGATTTCCTTTGGGAGACCCTAGCGAGAACAGAAAAAGCACCCATCAGTGCAATGCGAAAACTAATTTGAATCCCGTAGTCAATTTTGAAAAAAAACATCTCGTTTCAAAGAAATCTTGTTACTGAAAGGTTTTTCAGTTATTAGGATGAAATTTATCTTTTACTTGTTGCAGAATAAATAAATATATTTCTAAGCATTTTTTCATACTTTACCAGATTACAAAACATTATTAAAGATTTCAAAAGGTTTTAAAATATATCAAAGTTCTTAAAATATTTAAAAAGATTTCTAAAATTTTGCAAGGATTTCACGAATTTCAAAGATTTAAAAAAGGCACGTACCCTGTCGGACCGAATGAGCAGAAAGGATAGGGATCGTTCACATATTATGTAAGGCTGTTTTTTTGTTTAAATAAAGATGAGAATAAAGTTGCTGGTTAATAAACAATGACTCAACGATATAAACGAAAGAAAACATCCTTACGTAATATGTGAACGATCCCATACGCTACAGCATACCCTTGTAGTATCCTTGCCCCTTTAAAATTGATTTATTTAACTACCGTTTCATAAATTTCGGTTTTCAGAAAAAACAAGATTTTAATATACGTAATCAATAGCTTATATTAATATATCTCCTTTTTTGTCGCAATGTTCTGTAAGGATCTAGGCTATAAACTAATGCGTCATTCAAAAAAACCTTGAAATTGGTTGTGAACAAAATTCTTTTCAGAAACTGATCAGTACAAATTTGATAACGGTCATTATGAATATTCTGCAAACGTAGCACGAACCACTACAGCTATAGAATATCGGTAAGGTATGTTTTTGTGGTCTCGTTTTTATTATCTCTGAGATAAATTAGTTAGCTAGAAAGCAATATATCATCATCGATTTCTATAAACTATATTAATTTTTGAATTATTAAATTTTCTACATCACTAAATTTTGATTTAAGAGTTCCAGAAAGTAGATGTTCATGTCATCAATGTATCATGTTTTCCAATGTTTGATTTACATAATCCTTGCATTAAATTTTATTACTGTTGAATTTATTTTTATTATTCATGATACTTTATTTCAAAAAAGTAAATTTTAACAAGAGCTTTCAAATTATATGTTCTTCACATCAAATAGTTTATTTGACATCCTAGCTATAAAAATATAAAATTCTACATCTGTCTTAGTGATCTAATGTTTGTAAAAGGATCGCTTAAGAATCTGTTGGTATTTTTCAAGATTCATGCAAAAATGTTATATGCTTTAATTCATTTTGCTGAGGTATGCTGTGAGACTTGTATTGGGTTTCGAGTCGCTCAATCGCAAACTCTTCTGCAATATTGCAAATTTTAGATTTTGAATTAAAACCTTTTTTATGCATACCTTCACGTGATCACAGTATCATTTTTTTCAATGTTTGATTCACAGTTTCCTGACTTCAGAAATTTTTTGTTGAAAATTGTTTTGTAGAATTAATTTAATATTGATTAATTATTCAAATAAAATTAATCTGTTTGGTCCTTTTTTGGTTTGAAAATTCAACTGTATAGTACAAAATTATTTTCTTTGTTGCTTAAAAATTAATATTTTTCGGTTGCATTCCATTGTTTTTTATTTAAAATTTAATTGCATTTGCTGTTAAAATATTAATATTTTTGTTGTTGTCAATTTAAATGGTTGAGAATTAAGCTAATATGTCAAAAATTCTGTTTTTGTTTTGTTTTAAGAGTTATAATTTTAGTTGAAAATTTTTTTTGGTAGAAAATTCAACAATTTCGGGGTATTTTTGCTGAAGACTCAACTATTGTGAACGTCCTATCAGGAAATATCAAAGGAGAACCTTCAAGGAACTTATTATTAAAAATATGCAACAAATTATGCAGGGCGGGTGGCGCATAGTTGTGGCATTCCTAAACAGTCTATTTGTTTATAGAAATAAACCCTCGCAATCGTATATCCATCAATGTCTACTTAAAAGCCTAACAAGTTATGATCCACATTAATGAAATTTCTATATGATGCCCTCAACGCATGATGTCGATAAACATCAAAGGGAATTTGGTTATTGAAAATATAAAAATAAATGACTTTAGGCGAGTGATACATACTAACGGAATCTTTAAACAAGGAACATATAAACTTCTTGTCGGTAAATAACAAAGGAGAATGTTTTAGGAATTTATTATTAAAAATATCATAAAATATAATAAATAATAATCCATTTGTTGAAGAAATAAATCCTCGAAATCGTATATCCATCAACGGTTTCTTAACAGCCTAATAAGTTATGTCCTACATAGCTAAAATTTATCCCCCTATCTTATATACAGCAACGCGTTCTCTTATTTGTTTTATCGCGCAAGAGGTTTCTTAGAATAATTGATCAGCGTTTGGTGTGAAATGAATCTTTCAAGGTCACAAGGTGACATAAGATTTATGGTATTTCTGAGAAGCTTCGAATATGCTGACCCTCACTTCATATTGTGACGTCAGATATCATATCCTGTTTCATATTGTTGGGTGAAAAATTTCAGTTCCCGGATTCAAGTATTGATTTTCAATATCGATAGTCAGAATCGGATAAAAAACTGTAATTTGTACGTCAGTACAAGGAGCGAAACCAATCTCATAGCCTTATGCGCTCTAGCCGCAAGTTTACTAATCGTACGAAAAAAGTGATCCAGAACTCCCCCTACTTATCTACTTACTTACTCAGTTTTTAATGTGAAATAGCAGTTCTTAACAAATATCTTAAAATATTTGAAAGAAAAAATCAAATTTCACTTATTTCAGAATGGGCTCCAAACTGTTGGTCCTTAAATAATTAAAACGTTTAAAAACGATCCAAAAGTAATAAATAATTAGGAAAGTCAAGTGCAAAAATGCTTTAATAACCTCAATGACAAACGAAAAATTTTATGCTATACAAAAACTTCCATAAAATGAACAGTTTCCAATGTATCAAAATCTTTAATTATACTTTTTTATTTATTTGAGTTTTAAGTATAAAATAACTTTTCCAAAACAACAATTTAAAATATGCAAAGGAAATAATTGTATGTCGCATGTTTCACAAAGGGCTTAATAACTTTTTTATAGATTTAAACCGTTCGAAAACTATCTAAAACGGATAAAAAATAAACAGCAGTACAATTAAAAGACACTTTAATAACCATGCTGGACCGAACAAACAGAAAGGAGCCTTTACAAAGTACCCTTAAAGATTCGGAATCTACATTAAAATTTCCATTAGAAACTTTAAAAAATAAAATACCGGTCTTTTACATGGGCCGAAGGTGGCTGTAAGTGCATCTTCTTTTAGTAGCAGTTAATAAGCGTTCCGTCTGTAACTTTAAGAATTTTGTCTGGATGCTAGCGCCCCGCAGTGGAAACCTCAGGCAAGGACGCTGCGATACAAGTGAGAGCAGTCAAGTAGTATCCTTGAGGTTACGAGACGAGATATTTGTTAACGTTTGTACTCGCTGCGTGAATTCACAAAAACCGTGTTGTTAATTTATAAAAAGACAATTATTGGCTTCTGTTTTACGTTAATTTAATTATTACATATATTTATTAACATGTATTTGCTAATTTTGAATTTTATTTTTAAACTTCGCGCGCAACATACTACTTGAGCTATTATGGATGCGCTTGAAGTCACCTTCAGCAGAAGTTAATGGCATTTTTAAACATTTTTAACGCTACAGAAAAAAGTAATTCGATTACTCCGTGAGTTTCTAATGGAAATTTTAACGCAGAATCCGAATTTCAACAATTTTAAACTTTACCTTGCTGTTTTTGTGAGTTTTTTAAAAAGGAACGGAATGGGGACTCAGTGGGGTCTTTAAGGGTACTTTGTAGAGGCTCCTTCCGGTTCCTTCGGTCCGCCAGGGAACTTTGAAACCAAACACTTTCTGCTATATAAAAACTGCATAAATGCACAGTTTACGATTGATATAATTATTAAAATTAAGGAAATTTAAATGAGAATAAAATCAAATTTAAAATATTACTTAACGTCCAATAATAAAATTAATGTGCAGAATTCCTGAAAGCAAAACCAAGAATCCATCGACCAAATTTACACAACCACCATAAAATATTCCTTTTGAAACTTGAAAATAACAAATAAAGAAAAACACATTTTCATCCTAACAAAGAAAATAAAATAATTTCCCTCCTTGGACAAAAATAAAAAAGAGGAAAGAAAAATGAGAAAGCAAGCAACCAAATCCCCTTCCTTCTTTTTTTTCTGTCGCCTTTTTTATTTTTATTATTATTAAATCACAAGAAAAAGCATTTGTAGAAAATAAACATCAACATTTTGTAACGCATACAGCACCTTTATCAAAGCAACCAAAAACAAAAATAAAAAAATAAAATAAAAATTACCCAAGCAGGGAGGAACAGCACTAACCCACAATGCTAACCCCGAGAATTAAATGAGGTTCGAAATGGAAACCTATTATAAATATACCGGAAACATTCGATGAGTGTCAAAAGGTAAACCGGTTATAAGCATACCTGGAAATTCTATCCTAAGCATATCAGAACTAGAGAAAGTAAAAGAAAATCAAAAACTTATAAAAACTCAGTGCCCAATATAATCAATCATACTAGAAGAACTCTTGTTTAACCTGTCCAAATCAATCTTTAAATAAATAGACAAATTCTTTTGTTTTTTAATGTAAATCAATTCCATAAATTCTCTCTTTCTCTCATTACTTTCACTATGCATAATTAGAACATCATCCCAATCAAAATCATGGTCAACATCAATAAATTCCTTTGTATGTCTGGCAAGAACACTCTTATATAACACTCTTATAACAGCGTCCCAAACGAACAACACTTTTGTGTTCCGCTATCCTAGTATTAAGAACCCTGTAAGAAGGTGCGAATTAAATTGAATAAATTGTACACATATCGTAGAATTTCATATGGTTTTAATGAGTAATCAATCGAATATTTGAAATATGTGTTTTAATACCTTTTATCGGGAAAGTATTGTGTCCCATTTCAATTCTATTTAATATGATCAAAATTTCAACTAAAAAGTGTATACATTTTAATTATGATTTGTACGGTTAACCCTGAAGTCAACTTAATACTGTTGAATACCGTTAGGCGAACGCCAATTTTAGAGACAATTTAATTATCTCCAGCGAGTGAAGATTAGGAGCAAACCAATGCCATTGAATTGCATCAGCTGTCCTCGAAAGTTAAAGTCAATTGAATGTTATTTGCCGACTACTATTTTCGAACAGATTAATAGTATTTAATTGCATACACAAAATTCGGTAACTGAACTCAATTGAATTACGTTTATAGAGTTATTCAATGCATAACACCAAGGATACTGAATCTTTTAAAAATTTGATGGGAATTTAATCCGTTCTGATGAGCGAAACTTCCGGAGTTACAATTCGAACGGTATATTCTATTTAAATTTCACGTTTGTTGCAGATTTGTTTAAATAATTGTTAGAATTATAATAAAAATAAATAATATAATATAAATAAACTAATTAATAAAATTATAATTTCTCTCAAATAATTTAATAATGAAATATTTAATAGTAGAAATAAAATTATTTTTATTAATAAATATAATTTTCTGAATAACAAAGATTAAAATGTTTCTTTATGTGAATTATGATAGCTAAAGTCGGTGAATAAAATTATTCATAATAAAGAATTATACACAGGCTGTCAACATTTTTACCCAAAGACCGGAATATGAGACCCCGAAGAGTTTGCGTGTCCTAAACACAAATCCGGTGCGAAAATGGTTATTTTTATCCACGTTTTAGCAACATAACATAAACAGCAATTTTTTGTCTAAAAACTGCTAAGGCCATCGTTTATTGCTCCTTTTTATCTTCCATTCCCATTTTTGATAATTCCGAACCAATTTTTTTCTCCGAGATAGCGCCCAACGAAAAACTAGCAAAGAAGGGATTGACAAACTGAAATAGTCAGTGTGCGATTTCTCAGAAAAAAAAATCGATTCGGGATGGTCAAAAATGGAAATGGAAGATAAAAAGGAATACTAAAAGAAGGCATCAGCATTTTTTAGAAAAAATTTCTGACACTGTTATTATATTGCCCCTGACGTATAGGAAAAATTTAGACAACGGATTCGTTTTTAGGACACCAAAATCCTTCGCGGGCACATAGTCCGGCCCTTGGGTACAAAAAAGATGTCATTTTTGTTGGCCTCTGTTATTGTAATACATAGAATAGGATTTCCCAAGACTTTCTGTCAATAATTACATATAGCATAGAGCTGGGAGTTTGACAACTCCTGTAATCCAGCGACTTGGAAACTAGTTTTGGTGGATGGGTTCTCTCTTGCATAATTATAAATGAGAAAGTATGAAATCAGCGAACGAAAAATTTTGTAATAAAATAATATTCTTTTCTATACAAGAAAAATGATACTGTTTTATCCAATAAAAGTAAAATTTACAATTGATATATAAATGTTATATATAATAAAATCTTTGAGACATTTTCATTCTATGAAAGTGATTTATATATTTTTCCATAACTCTAACGTATATGAAGATATAACTTAAAACTTGATGGCAATAAAAGATGAAAGTGCATAATTAATTTCAGTAGAAAAAAATTATTATAAACATCTGCCTGCTGGCTGCGCGGGCACATTCTCCACTCTCGGTTGATGCTCAGCTTATTTCACAATGTAATGCATGTAAAGCAGCTTAAAAAATTAAAAATATTACGGAACTGTAGAAATCTTTTCTTTTAAAAAGATTATTAATTATTAATAATTTATTTACTTAAGGCTCTATAGACGTAAAGGAACACACTGTCATTCCAATAATCGCATTCGATTATTATTATGTATTTATACAATTTATACAGTTGTTATAAATATTAAAATTACAAATATTACAAAACTGTAAAAATCTTTTCTTTTAAAAAGATTATTACATTTGTTTTTATTTTAGTTTAAAAAGAAAATTAATTTGCTTAAGGCTCTATAGACATAGAAACGCACTATCATTACAATAATCGAATTCGATTATTATTATTATTCATTGATACAATTATTATTAAAATAAAAATGAAAAATATAAAAAATATTTAAAAACTGTTGAACCCTCTGCTTTTAAAGAGATTATTACATTTGTTTTTATTTTAGAGTAAAAAGAAAATTTATTTACTCAAGGCTCGATAGTTTTTAAAACACTTAAGTTCGCTTATTCATAGGTATTTATACAATTCTCAAATAAATTACGTAATCGAACAAATTTAAATTGTTAATTTGTCAATAGCATTTTCAACGTAAAAAACTACACGCCTGACGCATAGTTTTTGTGGTAAATGGAATTTTGGATTTTCTTGAACATTTATCATTATTAAAACAAAAAGTTTTCAAAATTTCAAAATAAATCAAAAAGGAATATAAAAGATTTTTAATTAAGTAATTAAGTGATCAGTTTCTTTTTTTTTAACTTTGTAGAACTTCAAAAATTTTAGAGAAACTGAATGTTTTCAAAAGAAATAAAAAAGTTTCTGAGGTTTTGGGAAGATTCGAAAATAATTGAAATCTTGAGAAAGTTTTTGAAGAGCTCGAAACAAATATTGGAAGCTTTTTAAGAATTTAAAAAGTTTTCAAGAGAAAAATAATGTTTTTTTAATGAACTCTTTAAGAAAATTAAAAAGGAAATGGCAAAATTCAACATTTTAAACAATTGTAGTTTTTTTTTAATTTTGAAAAAAAAGCTTTTTAAGAAATTGGAAGATTTCAAGAGAATGTAAACAATTTCTATAGATTTCTGGAAAATTTTTTAATAATTTTTAGTTTGAAAAATTAATTTTAAGAGAATGTTTCAAAAGATTTCCAAAATTTTCATGAAAAACTTAGTAAGATTTAAAAGCAATTTTTTTAATTTTGGAGAATCCTATAAAAATTGTAGAAAACATTCCGAGTCATTTTCAAAGATATTTAGGATTTATAGAAGTTCTAAAATAATTAAAAATATTTTAAAACTGGAAAAAATTTTCTCAAATGTATGAAATACTTTTTTCCAAACTTCGAAAAGACTTCAGTATTTTTTAAGCTTGATAGAATTTTTCCTCGTATTTAATTATTCTACATTCTTTTTCGACACATCTGAAATGTTCAAAAATCTTTTTAAACTTTCTCAAGAATCTTAGGAAAATTAAATTTATATAAATTAAAAGCCAAACTGATAATACTTAGTTCTTTGCTCTCAGATTTTAAAATATAATTAAGATGTCATTAGCTCGAATTTAAGTCTTCAAAACATTTTCAAAAGTAAATAATCATTCGAAATGTTTATTTTTTTATCAAAAATTATTTCTCAAATTCAAAAAACTATGCACGCGCATAGTAAGTAAGTAAAGAAGTGTGTCGCATGTTATTTTTTTAAATTAATTAAAGGTGAAATATTTAAGTCGTTTAAAGTATCCAGAGCTAATTTATATTTTTATTTAGTTGCTCGAATAATCAGGAAACTGATGGAATGATAATTTAATGGCAATTTTTGTCACTCGTAATATGAAACTTTCGTCACATTGTCTAAAAAATTAATTACGAAACTATGTCATCGTTTTTCCTGTGGATATAAATCTAAATGCCGAAAATGTGGACAGAGTCATTTTCCAAAACAGGCATAAAAAAGTTCTATGAAAAATGTCTCTTGTGCTTTTACGATAGCTTCCATTGTTAACAAGGAAAATTCAGAAATTACATGTTTAGGGAAAAAATTCTCCTGGCAACAAAAACAGCTTAGCCAGCATGACGTTGATGAAATGCCTTTCTTCTAACAGCAGAAATGGTAAAAAAGATACGATAAAAATTAGAAGGTGGAATTTTCCATAAAACCTTCTTCATTTTTTTATTCAAAATTTGGAAATATTACAAAAATATTTTTTGTAAAACCCCATCTTTTTTATTCTTCCATATATTTTTGAAAAGTTTTAACTGATAGAAAAAAGGCATTTGATCAACATTATGATAGCTAAAATATTTTTGAGGCCAGGAGATTTTTTTTCTTTAAAAATGTAAGTTATATTTTTTTGTCGTAAATCATTAAAGATATTGCAAATGATATAAGGACATTTTTCTCAGGAACATTGTACGACCTGCAAACTGTCTCCTAAAAATTTTGTTGTACCTGTAATTCTTTCCGAGATAAGAAGAACTTCCGATTATACGATAAAACTTCTCCTGTACACAAATTATTTAGCTAGCATCAAACTCAGAAGATATCTTCCGCATCAAAGTATAAATTTAAAAAAAAATTCGCAAGGAAATTAAAAATTGTTTTTTTAATAAAATCGATTCTTAATTTTCTTAGAAAAACTGCCTTTACTTTTTTAGTTTCAAATATTTTTGCTAATTTCCTCGAAAAAACAAAATATTTCGTCCTTGAATGATTCTGAGATTTCCAGTGAATAACCATGTCTGATTTGCAATGGCTTCAAAGAACACATTGTCGTCATGTAAGAGAACTTCGCACTCAATTTTTCCAAAATTGCGAATTTTTGTACTTATACAGTGTATTTTATTTTTATTTATAGATTGCAGCTGGGACTGCTTATTCAGGCATTTCCAAATAAAGTAAAAATTTTATTTTTCATGATCACTTTCATCTTTGTTCTTTATTTTTCATTAATTTTAATTCTCAGCCACCCGGAAAAATGTATTATTTCAATAATTGTATATTATTAACATTTGTATTATGCATTTATATTCAAATGTAAACATTGCCATTGTCTTCTTTTTATAATTTAAAACAGTGCACGTCCTGAGAAAAACCATTTTTTTAAACAAAAATTTGACAGCAACTTGTGTCATTATTCCTTAAATTTATTCTTTTAAATTTTACTCTTATTTTTTACGATTGAAACAACAACTGCACGCACTTTAAGAGATCAATAATAACAAACTTGTAGTCTTATGTCGTAAGTTGATGTTTTTTTGTATCATGGATAGTTTGACAGCAAAATGGAATTTTTTTATCACTCTTGTATGGTTAAAACCAAAACCTTTAATCAAGAAATGCTGCTTAGCCAGCGCGATCTTTCCTTTTGGTCCTAAAAACTGTGTACAATTTCAAGCTAATTTCATTAGTATTTGAAAACTTATCCGGGAACTAACTTAATTTCCCCGCTACTCATGCCCCTTCCGAAGCACCGGCCAATTCGAAATATTAGTTTCGGATGTGTCCGGTATACAGTGCTAGTGCTACCCTTTCTCGCAACTGAGATTAATCGCCAGAGATATAAGAATGCTTCAATTTGAAACCGTCGATTTAATTTGCTAGGCGGCCGTTGCTTGTCATCGCTATAACTTTTTTGATGTCCGGGATGTTAATTAACGTTTTCGCAATTAAGAAAATTAATACTTTTTTGCTCTTTATGAGGTTTTTAGAGAAAATTGAATTGTTCTTTATTGCTATTTGAAAGTCTCAATTGCACAAATTTTAATTGTTAATCCATTTCTTGCTTGATTATAATAATTAGTTATTTTTAATAAATATCCTGAGATCTTTTTTTTTTAAATGTCATTACTCCTGCTGAAGGCGACTTTAAGCGTAGCTATAGCCGCTTAAGTAGCATGTTGCTTCTGCAAGAAGATGCGCTTGAAGTCGCATATGTCGTTAATAACAGGTATTGTATTTTGTAAATTGTTTAACGCTGCAAAAAAATATTGTAATTATTCTGTGACCTTTTTTTGAGTTTTTGCTGTATGATATGGAAGGGATATGGAAATGATATGGAAGCGTATCCCTTCCGGTCATTCGGTCTGTCAGGGTATACCCGATTTTAAATACTTGTACACCAGACTCCAAATATTTCACAAAGCTTTCAAAACTTACATAAGATTTCAAGGAGTCAGAGATTTTAAGAAGGTATAGTACACCAGATTTCAAATATTTTTAAACAATTCGAAAAGTAAAAACGATTTTGAAAGGTTTCAAAACATTTTAAAAGATTAAAAAATATTTCACACAGATTTAGGAAAAATTTGCGAAAAATTTCGAAAGATTTTTCACAGATTTCAAAGATTTCATAGAAATTTCCCAAAGATTTCGGACATTTCCTAAAGATTGCAAGGCTTTCGAAGATTTGAAAGAGGAATGTACAACAGATTTCAGAAAGATTCCACAAAATCACGCATAAGCACGTTTAACTTTATATAGAGTACAGTTAAATTAGCTAAAAGAAGGAAATAATTTAGGAAGATTTAACACGATAGCAATTACATTTCATATTTTAATTATATATATATATATATATATATATATATATAAAATATATATAAATAATAATATATAATATAATATAT
>JAAAKG020023535.1:0-20126 GCA_010014905.2 Druon quercuslanigerum | reverse complement strand
AACGCAGACACCAGAAGTTCGAAGTATTGAGCATGAGGCGGGCTCCGATGAGACAACGGAGGACGAGGACGTCATCCTCCTAGACGAGTGAGTACCCGGAAACAATTTTCCATTGACTACAGTGACTATAACAGTGACCGCGACCGACGTGACGGTGACAATGAGACTTTGTCTTTGAAACGCCCAGTTGACTACGGTGACCATAACAGTGACCGCTACCGACGTGACCGTGACCGAACCTTCCACTTCCTCCTCGCCCTTCCTGAGTCACGGTTTCTCGAAACCGGCTCATTCCTCCTCGACCTCCCTGAGTCACGGTTTCTCGAGACCGGCTCAAACCTTTCCCTCCAAGCTCCGTCCTCTTCCAGTCTACTAACCATCCCGCATCCCGTTGGCTATGGACGGCCTACAGGCATGGAGGTACTTCCTCTCAACTAAAGGAGCCTCTCGTATCCAGCAACAACCGCCCAGCAGCCGTAGCCACGAGCAGCGATCGATGAGGACCCTGGACGAGTTCTTACAACGAAACAACCGGACGCTGCCAGTCCGAGCACCTCTACCTGCTCGTTCCACCTAAGGAGTATCCAGGAGTCACGGTTTCCCCTAGACCAGCTCACCATCACAATGGGTCACGGTTCCTTGGAACCGACCCTCGCAGCCAGCGCAGCCCAAGACGCCCGAAGGAGCACCGAATCAGTAGACGGACGAGTCACGGTTTAATTAAGACCGGCTCTCCACAGCGGGTCCCGGTTCTCTTAGAACCGCGCCCCCCTTCTTGAACGAGTCGAAATCATCCTCAACCCGGCTCGTATCAAATAGTTAAATCAATTCAAAATAATTTTTACCTAAAGAACGACGAATCTTCAACTACATAGTTGAATTTTTCAAAAAATTAGTTCAATTTCCAATAAATAAAAAATTAATTATTCTCAAAATTGTTAAATTTCTCTACAAAGAAAATTACTCTTTAAACAAGCAATTTTACTTTTAGCAATAAAGAAATTTAACCAAGCAAGTAATTTTCAACTAAAAATGTAATACTTTAATTGTCAATTTAAAAAATTATTACTCGTTAAAAAACTAATTTTTAATTAAAATGATAAATCTTCAACTAGAATAGTTAAATTAATTCAAAATGATTTTTAATCTAAAGAACAACGAATTTTTAACTACATAGTTGAATTTTTCGAAAAATTAGTTCAATTTCCAATAAGCGAAAATTGAAATTCTCTCAAAATTGTTGAATTTTCTATAAAGTAAATTATTCTTTAACCAAAAAATTTGATTTTTAACAATAAAGAAATTCAACCAAGCAATTAAATTTTCAACTATAAAAAATAAATTTTCGAACAAAAAGTGGAATTTTAAAATAAAAAACATCAATTTTCAACTAAAAATGTAATGCATTAAATTGTCAATTTAAAAAATTATTTTTTGTTAAAAAACGAATTTTTAATTAAAATGATAAAATTTAAACTAGAACAGGTAAATCAATTCAAAATAATTTTTAACTAATGAACAACGAATTTTCAACTACATAGTTGAGTTTAAAAAAAAATTAGTTCAATTTCCAATAAACAAAAAATTAATTTTTCTCAAAATTGTTGTATTTTCTACACAGTAAATTAATCTTTAAATAAACAATTTTATTTTTAGCAATAAAGAAGTTTAATCAACACATTAAATTTTCAACTAAAAAAAATAAATTTTCGACCAAATAGTAGCATTTTCAAATAAAAAACATCAATTTTCAACTGAAACTGTGTTACTTATTGTCAATTTAAAAAATTATTTTTCGTTTAAAAACGAATTTTCAATTAAAATAATAAAACCTTAATTAGAATAGTTAAATTAATTCAAAATAATTTTTAATCTAAAGGACAACGAATTTTCAACTACATAGTTGAGTTTAAAAAAAAATTAGTTCAATTTCCAAAAAACAAAAAATTTTTCTCAAAATTTTTGAATTTTCTACAAATAAAATTACTCTTCAAAAAAACAATTTTATTTTTAGCAATAAAGAAATTCAACCAAGCAATTAAATTTCCAACGATAAAAAATAAATTTTTGAACAAAAAGTGGATTTTTAAAATAAAAAACATCAATCTTCAACTAAAAATGTAATACATTAATTGTCAATTTAAAAAATTACTATTCGTTAAAAAACGAATTTTCTATTCAAATGATAAATCTTCAATAGAATAGTTAAATTAATTCAAAATAATTTTTACCTAAAGAACAACGAATTTTCAACTACACAGTTGAGTTAAAAAAAAAATTAGTTCAATTTCCAATAAACAAAAAATTAATTTTTCTCAAAATTTTTGAATTTTCTACAAATAAAATTACTCTTCAAACACACCATTTTATTTTGAGCAATAAAGAAATTCAACCAAGCAATTAAATTTTCAACGATAAAAAATAAATTTTTGACCAAATAGTAGCATTTTCAAATTAAAAACATCAATTTTCAAATAAAAATGTAATAATTAAATTGTCAATTTAAAAAATTATTTTTTGTTAAAAAACGAATTTTTAATTAAAATGATAAAATTTAAACTAGAATAGTTAAGTTAATTCAAAATAATTTTTAATCTAAAGGACAACGAATTTTCAACTACACAGTTGAGTTTAAAAAAAAATTAGTTCAATTTCCAATAAATAAAAATTAATTTTTCTCAAAATTGTTGAATTTTCTACAAATAAAATTACTCTTCAAACACACAATTTTATTTTTAGCAATAAAGAAATTCAACCAAGCAATTAAATTTTCAACTATAAAAAATAAATTTTTGACCAAATAGTAGCATTTTCAAATTAAAAACATCAATTTTCAACTAAGAATTTAATTTTAATTTTAATTTTCAACTAATTACTTTAATTGCCAATTTTAAAAATTATTTTTCGTTTAAAAACGAATTTTCGAAATAAATTTTTAACGAAATAGTAGCATTTTCAAATAACAAACATAAATTTTCAACGAAAAATGTAATAATTTAATTGTCGAGTAAAAAAATTATTATTCGTGAAGAAACGCATTTTCAATTAAAATGATAAATCTTCAACTACATAGAATAGCTAAATTAATTTAAAATAATTTTTAACTTAAACAAATTATTAACCAAATTTGAATTCTCTACCAGAATAGTTAAACTCTTAACAAAATATATAAATTTTTAACCAAATTCTTGAATATTTATGCCCAAAATATTAATTTGAAACAAAAAGTAAATTTTCAAAAAAATACATGAATTTTTGAACAATTTATTTGACCAATGAATGAATGAATTTTAAACATAATAGTAAAGTTTTCAACCAACGAATGTTTTTTTTAATTATAATGGTTAATTTTAAAACAAGAAAGAAAAAAATGTTTACTAATTTGTTGAATTTAAAAAAAATGAATTTTCAATAAAAAAATTAACTTTTCAAGCAAATAAAATAGTAGTTTATTTTTTTTAAATACATGAGTTTTCAACAAAAATAGATGAATTCTCGTTGAAAAATTTAACAGTTGATATTATCACAACCGATAAATATTTTTTATTAACTTCAAACGCAGTTAAATTAGACCAAAAGAACGTATTTTCGATAAAATAGTTAAATTTTTAAACAAAATAAATTAGATTTTTTCCTCAACTTGATTTAAATTTAATGGTTTTGAGATTGGGGCGATTTTTTGTTAAAAAATTGAACTATTTGGTTAAAAATTAACTTTTTTGTCCGGAATTCTCTTTTTGTTGAAAACTCTTTGGTTGAAAACTCCTTTGTTGAAAACTCTTTTGTTGAAAACTCTTTTGTTGAAAACTCTTTTGTTGAAAACTCTTTTGTTGAAAATTCCTCTTTTTTGTTTGAAAATTAGCTTTTTTAAATAATTAATTGTTCTAAATATTAGAATTTTCGGTATAAAAACTTAACCATTTGTTTGAAAATTCGTGTATATTTAAACAAAATTAACTATTTTGGTAGAAAGATCCAATTTGGTTGAACAGTAATTTTTTATTGAAAATAAGTTCCTTTGGCTTAAAAATTAATTTATTCCGGTAAAAAATTTCACGTTTTTTGGTTTAAAATAAAACTGTGGAAATTTTTTCTTTCTTCTTTCAAAATTCGACTTTTTCGTTTCAAAATTTATCTCTTTTAGTAAAAAAATTGAATACGTTTTGGTTTAAAATTGAACTATTTTGTTAATTTTTTTTAATTGATCTGTTTTTGATTTCAATCAAAATATTTTGTTCTTAAAATTTCATATATTTTGTAAAAAAATCTACTACTTTTTATTTGGTCGAAAAGTATTTGAAAATTGATCCGATTTTGTAAAAAAAACTTTTTTTGGTTGAATACAACTGTGCTTGATTTCAAATCGAAAACTTTTTTGCTTGAAATAATATCAACTATTATAATTTTTAAATTATGGTTTTGAACAGATAAAATTTATTAAATAATGTGATGTTAATTGTTTTTTGTACACTGTTCTACAAAATTCAGAACAATTTTGTCACAATTTACAATTGAAAATAAATATTCAGAAAATATTGATTTTAAACCAGTAGAAAAAATAACTATTTCCATCAAATTATTTATTATATTTCTGGTTGCGAATTTAACGAATTTTGTTGAAAATTCATGTCTTGAAAAAAAAATCGACAAATTTTGGTTTAAAGATGGTAGAAAATTGAACTATATAGTTGAAAATTAAATTTTTTTTTAAATTAATATTTTCGATATAAGAGTTCAAACATGTGGTTGAAAATTCATGTATATTTAAACAACAAATTAAATATTTTGTTAGAAAGACCAAATTTGGTTAAAAAGTAACTTTTTTATTGAAAATAAGTCCTTTCGGTTTGAAAATTCATTTCTTCCGTTAAACAAATTTTACATTTTTTTACTAAAAATACAAATGTGAAAATTATTTTCTTTCAGGTTTAAAAATTTAACTTTTAGTAAAAAAATCTAACTTATTTCGGTTGAAAATGTAATTATTTTGTTCGCAAATTTTTTTTCGTTGAATTCAACTGTGTTAGGTTTAAATTTATTGTGTGAGGGGGAGAGGGGGGGGGGGGTCAAATAATTTGTTACAAAATTTAATTGTTTGTTTGAAAAGAAAAATTTCTTTGAAGGAATTTCACTTTTTTGTTGAAAATTCGTATTTTTGGATTGAAAATGGTAGGCAGTTCAACTATTTTTTTTTTAATTAAATTCTTTCTTAAAAATTAATATATTTGATATAAAAGTCCAACCATTTGGTTGAAAATTCTTGTATTTTGTAAAAAAAATCAACTATTTTCTTTGGTGGTTGAGAAACTTCTTTTTAAATTCATATTTTTTATTAGAAAATTCAAGAATTCAGTGAACATTTTTATTCTTTCTTGCTTAAAAATTTGACATTTATCATTTCAAAATTAATCTCATTGCATTAAAAAAATCAATTTTTTTTTTATTTTGTTAAAATTCAGATATTTTGGTAGAAAATTTAACTAGTTAAATGAAAAACAATAAACATTTTAATTTTAAAATTAATCTCTCTTGGGGGAAAAAATTCTGAAGAGGGTTTAGTTTTTTTTTTTGTTAAAAGCTTTTTTTTCACTTCGGGGGATAAAATATTTTGTTAAAAAATTCAACTATTTAGATAAAAATTAAATTTTTTGCCGGAAATGGCCCTCTTTCGTTGCAAATTGTTCCGTTTTATTATAAAATTGTAAAAAAAAACTCAAATATATCTTTCAAAATTAACTTTTTTGTTGGGAAATTCACTTTTTTGTTAAAAGCTCGTCTTTTTAGTTTAAAAATGTTGAAAACTTCGATATTTGTTTAAAAATTAAATTTTTTCCTAAAAATTAATTTATTGGATATAAAAGTCCAACAATTTGGTAGAAAATTCATGTATTTTTTGTTGAAAGATTTTTTTTCGATTGAAAATTTAACTACTTGGCTGAAAGATGATCTATTTTGTTAAAAATTTATTTTTTGGGTACAAAGATTTACTTTATTGTTCCAAATTCATTTACGGGGGAAGAGGGAGACACAATATTTTGTTAAAAAATTCAACTAAAAATTCAACTTAGTTGAAAATTTAATTTTTTGTCCGAATTGGAACTCTTTTGATGAAAATTGTTCTGTTTTTGTTAGAAAATTGTAAAAAATTGTAAATTTTTTGTTGAAAATTCATGTATTTTGTAAAAAAATTAACTATTTTCTTTGGTGGAAGAGTAACTTCTTTTTAAATTTATATTTTTTATTTTAAAATTTAAGAATTCAGTGGACATTTTTATTCTTTCTAGCTTAAAAATTTGATATTAATTCAAAATTAATAATTGATTATTATTAATTAATTAATAAATAATTGTAATTAATTATTAATAAATTGATATTCAAAATTAATCTCATTTCTTTCAAAAAATCAATTTTTTTTTCTTTTCTTAAAATTCAACTATTTTGGTAAAAAGTTTAACTAGTTAGTTGAAAAACAATAAACATTTTTGTTCAGAAATTAAACTCTTTTTTTTGAAAACTGTTGCTTTTAATTTGAAAATTAATCTCTTTTGGGGGAAAAAATTCTGAATTCTATTTTTTTGGTACAAAGTTGTACTTTATTGTTTCAAATTCATTCCCGGGCAGGGGAGGATATTTTGTTAAAAAATTCAACTATTTAGTTAAAAATTAAATTTTTTGTCGTAAATTGACCTTTTTTGTTGAAAATTGTTCTGTTTTATTAGAAAATTTTTAAAAACTCAAATATATCTTTAAAAATTAATTTTTTTGTTGAATGTTCGTCTTTTTGGTTTAAAAATGGTAAAAAATTCAACTATTTGTTCAAAAATTAAATTTTTTCTTAAAAATTAATATATTTGATATAAAAGTTCAACCATTTGTTTGAAAATTAATGTATATTAAAAAAATAATTATTTTTGTCGAAAGTCTAAATTTGGTTTAAAACTAAATTTTGTATTGAAAATCATTCCTTTTGACTTGAAAATCAATATTTTCCGGGAAAAAAATTTAATGCTAAAATTTAAAACACTATAATTTAAAACTATTAAAAAAATATATTTTGATGTAAAAAAACAAACGCATATCATTGCTTCTGGTGCCTGCCACATTCAGTGTTCGTTTAATGTCAAAATGTCAATTTGTTGTTCAAAAAGTTGTCTAATTTTTCATCCTAATAATAGAAATTAATTATGAAAAGTCACTCTGAAATGTGCTTTTTTCTCCCCGGGGAAAATTTAATTCATCGGCTACGCGGAAATCTTAAGATTATAAAATGACAATTAAAGTTCTCTTGTAAAATTTAGCCCAGTTGAGACAATTTTCAAGGTAAAATATGACAACTTAAGTAATAATTTTGAATTTTATACACTTCCTAAATAGCGTATTATATTTTTTTTCAAATCATAATTACAATTTGAAAGTTAAAAAAAATTAAAATCTTCTAAATTATATTTTTATTAAATTTAAATGAATAATATAAAATTTAATCGGTGAATATAGTATGATTCCTAATAAGAATTACAATTTATTTTTTTAATTTTTAAACTTATTATTTTTTTATTGTTTAAAATTGAAATTACTCGAATTTTGGAAAATTATAATTTTTCAAATACAGAATTTTTAAACATTTGACGTTTTCTAAAAATTGTTTAATGAAAACAAAATTAAATTTGAAAAGTTCTAAATCAAACAATTTAGTAGTAGATTCAGTAATTTAAATAAATCCAAATCCGCATTAAACAAATTAAAATGAATAAATAACCAATTAAAAAATTAATTTCAATAATTGCCTGATTCTATTCTAATTTTTGAATATTAAAAAATTTTAAATGCACACAATCTTAAAACGTTCAACTTTCTTGTTTTTAAATTTTTCAATAAAAAAATCTCATATTTGAAAATTTCGAAATTAAACAATAAATTCGAAATTTCAAAATTCAAAATTCTGAATTTAACACATTTAAATCACTAAAGTAATTAAAAATTTATTCTGTCAACCGAGTAAAATTTCAAAAAGAAATTAAAATTTGTTGCAAGTCGAATTAAAAAATTGTCTCATCTTAAACCTTGTTATTTTATTATTGTATAAAATCGAAACTAGTCTAATATGTTAATACACCAAAATTTGAAACACACACAATTTTTAAATTTTCTTTTTTTTAAACTTTTCAATAAAAATATTCTTATATTTAAAAATTTTTTAAATTAAGAAATAAATTCGAAGTTGCAAAATTCTACATAAAACAATTTTTTTAGACTAGAATAATTTAAAAAAATAATTTAAAAAATTGATCTTCTTTCGTTGAAGATTTATTTATTTTTTCTTGATTAAAAATTTTTCCTTTTAAGTTAAAAATTAAACTTTTGTTATAGAAATTTAACTGTTTGGTAGAAAATTAAATTTTTTGTTAGAAAATTATATTATCGCAAACTAGTTTGTTTAAAATTCATCCTTTATGGTTCGAATTAAACTATTTGGTTAAAAATTCATTCGATTTAAGATTCATCATTTTCTTACAAATTTATTCCTTTTTTTGTGAAAGATTTATTTTTGTAGCTTTTTTATTGGAAAATTGAACAAGTTGGTAGCAAATTTAATTTATTTTTTCAGAAATTAATATTTTTTGAAAACTCACCTCTGGTTAAAAATTTAACTTTTTTATTTAAAATTTGGTGAATTTTTTTAGTTAAAAGTTCATTTCTTACATGAAAGTTGCACTATTTTATTTTTTCTAAATAAAAAAATTCAATTACTTGGTAGAAAATTTATGCATTTTGTTAAAAAATTCCTTATTCTTTCGTTAGAAAATTATTCTTGTTTATTAAAAATTCAATATATATTATTATTATCCAATTTTCGTGAAAAATCAATTTTTCATTAAAATTGAAGGACTTATTTATTTATTTTTTTATTATTTTAAGATGACGTCACCTTGCAAAATGTCTGCACGCTGAGGGACAAGCAATAATACCAATTGGAAAAACATCATTTTTCACCACAAATTATTTTAGTTTCAAAAAAATCTATTTAAATAAATAAAAAATTCAAATTTAATACATGAAAAATAGCCAATTAGTTTAAAAAGAAAAAAATTTTCAATTTTCAATACGATTAGTGTTTTTTGCATAGTTTTAAATTTCTCAAATATAACATTTGTTTTTACTGAAAAAATAAAAATAAAACATTTTTTAAATTTAAAAAAAAATTGTTTGAAGAAAAATTGTCTTCTGTTTTTTTTTTAATTTAACTGCTTTTGATGAAAATTTTATCGATTGAAATTTCTCCTTTTTAGTTGAAAGTTTAACTATTTTATTGAAAATTTGTCTTTTATTCCTTTTATTTTTCGTTAAAAACTGTTGTTTTGTATTTTGTTAAAAATTTATTAACTGGAAATTTAACTAGTCACTTTTTACCTAAAAATTTGCCTATTTTAATTTAAAAATGAACCATTTGGATAAAAATTCGTGTCCTTTGGTTAAAAATTAATATTTTTGGTCGGTAAATTTTTCCAGGTTAAAAATTTAACTATTTTTTTTTTAAATTATAGTTTCTTTTCTTGAAAACTGATCTTTTCAGTTAAAAATTTAACTATGTGTTTGAAAATTGAGGTTTTCTTTTAGAAAATTATTCTTCTTGTTTGAAAATTCAAAATTTAATCACTTTGTTAAAAATTAATCTTCTTGTTTAAACATCTTTTTCACCTTTTCTTTTTTTTTATCATATTTGTTGGTTAAAAATTAATTTTTTTGTTGAAAATTTAAGTATTTTGTTCAAACCTACTTTTTTTCTAGTTCAAAATTATTTTTTTAAACTGAAAATTAAACCTTTTCATATCTGGTAATCAAGTTTTTTTTGTTGCAAATTAATTTCTTTTGATGAAAATTTAACGGCTGTATTGAAATTTGTTAAATTTAACTTTTGAACTTAAAAATAGAATACTGCATTTAGGATTAGTCTTTTTTATTTAAATTCAACTATTCTATTTAAAAAATTTGTTTTTTTTTGTTAAAAACTAATTTCTTCGAAGAGAAAAAATTTAATTATTTCATTTTTGGCTGAAAATATTTTCTTTGTTGCAAGTTGAAATATATTTTTGAAAATTCAATTAGTTAGCTGAAAATTTCGTTATTCCATTTTTACTTAAAAAATTATTTTCTTAGTTGATTTACTTATTTTATTAATTTTTTATATTAACTTTTGAACTTAAAAATGGAATATTTAATTTATTTCATTAAATTTTTCGTTGAAAATTCATATTTCTTGGTTCAAAATTGCAGTGTTTTGTTAAAAAAGTAATTTTTTGTTTGAAGATTCATTACTAGAGCTAAAACTTAATATCAATAAGTAAAAATTTAACTATTCTATTAAAAATTTTGATTTTTCTTTTGTTAAAAATTATCTTCTCCGAAGAGAAAATTAAACTACTTCATTTTTGCTAAAAATATTTTCTTTTTTAGTTCACAATTTACTTCTTTTGTTACAAGTTGAAATATATTTTTGAAAATTCAATTAGTTAACTGCAAATTTCGTTATTCCATTTTTAGCTAAAAAATTATTTTCTTAGTTAAATTTACTTATTTTAATCATTTTTAAACATTAACTTTTGAACTTAAAAATAGAATACTTCATTTAGGATTAGTCTTTTTTATTTAAATTTAACTAGTCTATTAAAAAAATTTTTTTTTTTTTTTTTGTTAAAAATTAATTTCTTCGAAGACAAAAATTTTATTTATTTCATTTTTGGCTGAAAATATTTTCTTTTGTTGCAAGTTGAAATATATTTTTGAAAATTCAATTAGTTAACTGAAAATTGCGTTATTCCATTTTTAGATAAAAAAAAATCATTTTCTTAGTTAAATTTACTTTTTTAAATAATTTTTAAAATTTAACTTTTGAACTTAAAAACGGAAAATTTAATGTATTTCATCAAATGTTTTGTTGAAAATCAATATTTTTTGGTTCAAAAATGCAGTTCTTTGTTAAAAAATTAATTTTTTGTTTGAAGATTCATTACTTGAGCTAAAACTTAATATCAAGAAGTAAAAATTTAACTATTCTATTAAAAAATTTGTTTTTCTTTTGTTAAAAATTAATTTCTTCAAAGATAAAATTTAACTACTTCATTTTTGGATTAAAATATTTCCTTTTTTAGTTCACAATTTACTTTTTTTGTTGCAAGTTGAAATATATTTTTGAAAATTCAATTAGTTAACTGAAAATTTCGTTATTCCATTTTTAGCTAAAAAATTTATTTTCTTAGTTGAATTTACTTATTTTATTAATTTTCTTTTTAAATTAACTTTTGGTACTAAAAAATGGAGTATTTCATTTATTTCCTTCAATTTTTTGTTGAAATTCAATATTTTTTTGTTCAAAATTGCAGTTCTTTTTTAAAAAGTAACTTTTTTAAAAAGATTCATTACTTAATTTGAAACTTAATATCTATGAGTAAAAATTTAAGACTTCTATTTAAAAATTACTTTTTTTGTAAACATTAATTTTTTAAATTTAGTTATTTTATTTTTGGCTGAAAATATTCTCTTTTTTAATTCCCAACTCACTTTTTTTTTGTTAGAAACTGAAATATATTGTTGGAAATTTAATTTATTTGCCTGAAAACTTCGCTATTCCATTTTTAGTTAAATTCTTATTTTCTTGGTTGAAAATCTAACAATTTTGTCGAAAATTCGTTTTCTTTTTGCAGAAAATTTGCCTTTTTTTAGATAAAACTTCAAATATTTAGTCGGAAATTGATGTATTTTGTTAAAAATTTGTCTGTGTGGTAGAAATTTAATATTCTTGTTTGAAAACTCCTCTTTTGCTTGAAAATTGACCCATTCAATTTTTGTTGAAAATTAAACAGCTACTATTTCATTGCTTGTTGAAAATTGAACTTCTCTTCGATATTTTTTAAAAATTGAACTCTATTATTTACATAAATATCTTTTAAAAAAAAGAGCAGTAATTTTTGAAAGATTTTATTCGCCGGCAATATTGAGGTTATAAAATATAACCTCAATCACGACACATAATCCTTGTTTTTTATGGATTGCCAAATCGCCCACTTTCCAAATTGCCTTCGACAATTAAAGAAATGGCTTTTCTATCCGAAAAACAAAGCCGTGTTACAACATTTCACTTACTTTTATCTAAATTAAAATAATTAATTTTAGTCAATCTCCTATCTAAAGAATGCTTTCCACTGCACCCTCAGTGTGCAGACATCTTGGATTTCCCCCACCTAACCTGAATACCGCTTCAGAGACGCCGGTGTCAAATTTGTGAACTACCACGGTACGAAGTTTAACGCGCATGTTTGTTTGTGAATGTTTTGACTTTAGCAGGTTTAGCACCACTGACGAGGACCATCATCGCGCCTATCGATCCCATCGTCTTCATTCTTGGATAATATTTTCCGTCATATTTTCTAAAAGTTTCTTCTCTTCTAAAATGCAACTGTCAGAAAAGTTCCCGGAAGTCAGTCCAGAAAGACCGCCCGGCATCGCGAAAATCGCCTACGCGGTTCGTACAATTTATTTTTAAATACCCCCTTGGAACCTTTTGTTTTTTCCCTTGTTTCTCTACCTTCTCTTCTGAATAATAGACAATTATTATCAGAAATAAGTCGAAAATCCATGTGAGTTTATTGCACATTTTTACAATATATGTGATCGTTTGACTTTTTTTATTTTTCCTTTTTTTTTTTCTTTCAAATTTGAAATTAATTTGGGAGTCTACAATTTAAATTTTAGCATTTCTGAAACTTGGTTCAGTGGCGTGTATAAATAAGATTTTCAGCACACATTGAGGAAGCGTTTATTTTTACATTTTGTTCTAATTGTTGCAAAAACAAAATTTGATGCGTTAAGGGATTTCAAGAGATTTTAGATTAGTTATTTGTATGGGTTACCAAGGAAAATAAAATAAAAAATTAATAACCGGGATATTGTGAAAGTAAAAAACAAAATATTTCAAAGAATTTTGATAAAAATGTCGAGGAATTTTTAAAAAATTTAAAGAAATTTCGAAGGACTGCAAATATTTTATTTCAAGATATTTCTAAACAATGAAAAAACAAAGAAGGAATTGTATCGTGGTATTTTTAAATATTTCACAGGATTTAAAAAAAAATGAATTAAAAGAATTTAAAGTATTTAAGAAAATATCTAGGAATAGAAAAATAATTTAAATATTTCCAGAAATTTTAAAGAATTGCAGGTGATTTGAATTTTTTATGGGTTTTAAGGGGTTAAAAAACAATTAAAGAGATATTGTGGAATTAAACGAAAAGTAATATTTAAATATATTTTATTTTTTTTTTTTTACTGAAATTAAGAAAAAGGAAGGAATTTCGTAGAATTCAAAAATTTCATGGTATTTCAAAAACAAAAGATTTACAAGATTTTAATGGATTTTATGGTATTACCAAAAAATCCCTAAGAATACAAAAAAATATTTCAAGAAATTTTTAGCGTTTTCAGGATAATGGAAATTTTTTATCGATTTTAAGAGAATTAAAAAATTTTTTAAATTTTAAATGGAAACGATTAGAAGGATTTAAAAAGTCTAAGGAATATCAAAAAATTAAAAATATTTAAAGAAATTTTAGAGAATTTCAGGAGATTAAAAACTTTGTATGCGTTTTTAAAAGGATTGAAAAAAAATTTGATAAGATATTGTGGAATTTCAACAAATTTAATATTCCAAATAATTTGAAAGGATTCTAGGGTTTACAAAATTTGAAAGAGTTTCATGAGGTATTTTGGGATTTAAAAAAATCCTAAAGATTTCAAGAAATTTTTTCGGGTTTGGAAGGATTTTAAAAAAGTATATATTTCAAAGGGTTTTAAGGGATTTTAGGTTTTAGGAATTTGCAAAGTATTCAGAAAACCTGTAAAATTTCCATGAAATTTAAAGGATTCAAAACATTTAATGAGATATAAAGAAATCTCAAGATATTAACAAAGAAGGAATTTCGTAGAATTTAAAAAAATGGTATGGTTTTTATATATTTGTTGGCAAATTGTTTATGGGGTTTTGATGTATTAAATCCATTTTTAAATTCTAAAGGGATATTGTAAAACTAAAAAAAAATTATATTTCAAGAAATTTCAAAGAAAATTTAAATAAAGTTAAAAGAATTAAAAGAAATAAAGGATTTAAAAAATTTAATTGAATCTCCTGAAATTTGTAGATTAAAAAAGGAAAGATTCTCATAGAATTTAAGAATATTTTAAAATATTTTTTTGAATTTAAAATAATTGGGACAAGATTACAGAAGACTCAAATATTTTTCAATAATTTAAAAGATTTCAAGGGATTTAAAAATAATTTAAAAGTATTAAGCAATTCCAAGAAATTTCAAGAAATCCCTTTAAATAATTCCTTGAAGTATCATTGGAGGTTTCTTAAAATATTTTGAAATTGAATCCATTGAATTTAAAATTCCTGGAAATTTCTTGAAATTCAATTTAATATTTTTAATCCTTTAAATTTTCTCTAAGGTTTTTTAAACCTCTTGGAATCTCTGAAAATTACCAGAGATCCTAAAAAATTATTTTACATCCCTCGAATCATTTGAAATTCCTAAAAATCCCATTAAATTCGTTCAGATCTCCTGAAATCCTTTAAAATAATTCTTTAACTTATTTTAAATTATTTTTGTAATTTCTTAAAATCTCTTTTAAATTTAAACATTTTTTTAAATCTTTTGAAATTGTGTCCCTTGAAATTTCTTATAGTTCAATTAAATGTTTTAAATTCTTTAAAAATTTCATTATATTTAAATCCCTTGAAATTTCTAAAAATTATCTGAAATCCGTTAAAATAGTTTTTTTAAAATATTTTCTAATTGCCCTAAATAATGTATAAATAATCTTTCCAATCTCCTAGAATCCTTAAGTTTCTCGAAATATGTTAATTTTTTTTTAAGTTCTTAAAATCTCTTTTAAATTTAAACACTTCTCTAAATTGCTTAAAATCCTTTAAAATATTTTAAAATTAAATCGCTGGAAATTTCTTATGGTTCCATTAAATGTTTAAAATCCTTTAAAAATTTCTTTATATTTAAATCCCATGAATTCTCTGAAACATTCCTGATATCGTTTGAAATTCTTTAAAATCCCATTAAATTCTTTCAGATCTCCTTAAATCCTTTAAAATAATTTTTATAATTACTTCCTAATTGCTTTAAATAATATATTTTTACCATCTCTCTAAATCCGCCAAAATTCTTGGAAATTTTGAAAAAAATTATATTCCCTTGTAACCCTTTATGGGTTACTTGAAATAGTTAAATTTTTTTTTAGTTTCTTAAAATCTCTTTTAAATTTAAACATTTTTCTAAATCTTTTGGAATTGAAACCCTTGAAATTTCTTAATGTTCAATTAAATGTTTTAAATCCTTTAAAAATTTCTTTATATTGAAATCCCTTAAAATCTCTGTAAATTACCTGAAATCCTTTAAAATAATCTTTCAAATTATTTCCTAATTGCCTCAAATAATTTTTTCCAACTCTCTAAATCCAACAACATTCCTGGAAATCTTGAAAAAAAATGTTAATCCCTTGTAACACATAACATCCTTTCCAATCTCCTATAATCTTTCTAATGCTTCTTGAAATATTTGAATGTTTTTGAAATTTATCAAAAATTTAAACATTTAAATTTAAATTTAAACATTTTTTCAAATACCTTGAAATCTCTGAAAATCGCCTGAAATCATTTGAAATCGTTTAAAATCACATTAAATTCTTTCAGATCTCCTGATACCCTTTAAAATAATTTCATAATTTCCTTAAATAATGTATTTTTTCCATCTCTCTAAATCCGGCAAAATTCCTGGAAATCTTGAAAAAAAATGTTAGTCCCTTGTAACCCATAAAATCCTGTCCAATCCCTTAAAATAATTCCTTGAAGTTATTGAAAGTTTCTTAAAATATTTTGAAATTAAATCCCTTATATTTAAAATTCCTGGGAAATTCTTGAAATTCAATTAAATATTTTTAATCCTTTAAAATTTCTCTAAGATTTTTTAAATTTCTTGAGATCCTAAAAAATCATTTTATATCCCTTAAATCATTTGAAATCCTTTAAAATCACATTAAATTATTTTAGATCTCCTGAAATGCTTTAAAATAATTTTTTTAATTATTTCCTCATTTCTTTAAATAATGTATTTTTTCCATCTCTCTGAGTTAATCCCTTATAAACTATAAAATTCTTTCCAATATCCTAAAATCCTTATTAGCTTCTTGAACTATGTGAATTTTTTTTTTAATTTCTTAAAATCTCTTTTAAATTTAAACATTTTTCCAAATTGCTTGAAATCCTTAAAAAAAACTTTTGAAATTGAATCCCTTGACATTTCTTAAAGTTCAATTAAATGTTTTAAATCCTTTAAAAATTTCTTTATATTCAAATCACTTTAAATCTCTGAAAATTAAGTGAAATCGTTTAAAATACTTTAAAATTCCACTAAATTCTTTCAGATCTCCTGAAATCCTTTAAAATAATTTTTTAAATTATTTCCTAATTGCCTTAATGTATTTTTTCCATGTCTCTGAACCCGAAAAAAATTCCTGAAAATCTTGAAAAAAAATTTTGATCCCTTGTAAATTATAAAATTCTTTCCAATATCCTAGAATCCTAATTAGCTTCTTGAACTATGTCCCATTCTTTTAATTTCTTAAAATCTCTTTTAAATTCAAACATTTTTCTAAATTGCTTGAAATCTTTAAAAAAAACTTATGAAATTGAATCCCTTGACATTTCTTATAGTTTAATTAAATTTTTTTAATCTTTTAAAAATTTATTTATATTCAAATCCCTTGAAATCTCTTAAAATTACGCGAAATAGTTTGAAACCCTTTAAAATCCCGTTAAATTCTTTCAGATCTCCTGAAATCCTTTAAAATAATTTTTTAAATTATTTCCCAATCGCCTTAAATAATGTTTTTTTTTTCATCTCTCTGAATCCGGCGAAATTCGTGGAAATCTTGGGAAAAATTTAATCCCTTGTAATCCCATTAAATCCTTTCCAATCTCCTAGACTCCTTAAGTTTCTTGAAATATGTTTAATTTTTTTAAATTTCTGAAAATCTCTTATAAATTTAAAGATTTTTCTAAATCGCTTGAAATCGTTTCAAATCTTTTGATATAGAATCCCTTGAAATTTCTTATAGTTTAATTCAATCCTTTAAATTTCTTTATATTCAAATCCCTTAAAATCTCTAAAAATTAAGTGAAATCGTTTAAGATACTTTAAAATCCCTTGAAATTTTTTGAGATCTCCTGAAATCCTTTAAAATAATTTTTTTAATTATTTCGTAATTGCATTAAATAATTTATTTTTTTCATCTCTCTGAATCTGGAAAAATTCCTGGAAATCTTGGAAAAAAGTTAATCCCTTGTAATCCCATAAAATCCTTTTCAATCTCCTAGAATCCTTATTAAGTTTCTTGAAAGACGTTAAATTTTTTTTTTTTATTTTCTTAAAATCTCTTTTAAATTTAAACATTTTTCTAAATCTTTTGGAATTGAAACCCTTGAAATTTCTTAAAGTTCAATTAAATGTTTTAAATCCTTAAAAATTTATTTATATATAAATCCCTTGAAATCTCTGAAAATAACCTGCAATCCTTTAAAATAATCTTTTAAATTATTCCCTAATTTTCTTAAATAATGTATGTTTTCCAACTCTCTAAATCCGGGGAAATTCCTGAAAATCTTGAAAAAAAATGTTAGTCCCTTGTAACCCATAAAATCCTTTCCAATCTCCTGGAATCTTTATAAATTTTCTTGAAATATTTTAATGTTTTTTAAATTGATCAAAATCTCTTAAATTTAAACATTTTTTCAAATCCCTTGAAATTTCTGAAAATTACCTGAATTCATTTGAAATACTTTAAAATCCCATTAAATTTATTCAGATCTCCTGAAATCCTTTAAAATATTTTTTAAAATTATGTTCTAATTGCAATCAATAATTTATTTTTAAAAACTCTAAATCCAGAAAAATTCTTGGAAATCTTAAAATAAATATTAATTCGTTGTTAAAATCTTTTTTAAATTTAAACATTTTTTTTATTCCTTGAAATACTATAAATTCTTATGAAATTTTATCCCTTAATTTACCTGAAAATCATGTAAAATTCCTTGAAATCTTTTTAAATTGATCGAAATTTAATGTACAATTCTTTAAAAACTCCTTGACATTTTTTAAAATTGAATTAAATGTTTTAAATCCTTTAAAAATTTCCTTCTATTTAAATCCTTTGAATTCTCTGAAAATTAGCTGAAATCGTTTAAAATCCTTTAACATTCCATTAAATTCTTTTAAATCTCCTGAAATTCTTTCAAATAATTTGTTAAAATATTTCGTAATCCTTTAAATAATTAAATAATTCCATCCCATGAATCTGAAAAAAATCCATGAAAATCTTGAGAAAAAAAATGTTAATCCCTTGCAATCCCATAAAATCCTGTCCAATCTCCTTTCCAACATTTAAAATTTTCTTGAAATATTTTAATGTCTTTCAAATTTATCAAAATGTCTTAAATTTAAACATTTTTTCAAATACCTGGAAATCCTGAAAAATCTTTTGAAATTGAATCTCTTAATATACCTGGAAATCAATTTAAAATCCTTGAAATCTTTTTAAATTGCACGGAATTCCTTGTACAATTCTCTTAAAATCCCTTGCAATTTCCTATAGTTCAATTAAATATTTTTAATCTTTTAAAATTTCTCTAAGGTTTTTTAACCCTCTTGAAAACTGTGAAAATTACATGAGATCCTAAGAAATCATTTTTTATGCCTTAAATCATTTGAAATCCTTTAAAATCACAATAAATTCTTTCAGATCTCCTGAAATCCTTGAAAATAATTTTTTAACTAATTTTAACTTCTCTAAATTGCTTGAAATTCTTTAAAATATTTTGAAATTGAATCTTTTGAAATTTCTTATAGTTCAATTAAATGTTTTAAATCCTTTAAAAATTTCTTTATATTCAAATCCCTTGAAATCTCTCAAAATTAAGTGAAATCGTTTAAAATACTTTAAAATCCCTTTAAATTTTTTCAGATTTCCTGAATTCCTTTAAAATAATTTTTTAAATTATTTCCTAATTGCTTTAGATATTTTTTTTTCCATCTCTCTGAATCCGGCAAAATTCCTGGAAATCTTGGAAAAAAGTTAATTCCTTTTAATCCCATGAAATCCTTTCCAGACTCCTAGAATCCTTATTAAGTTTTTTGAAATAAATTAGATTTTTTTTAATTGCCTAAAATCCCTTTTAAATTGAAACATTCTTCTAAATCTTTTGAAATTGAATTCCTTGAAATTTCTTAATGTTCAATTAAATGTTTTAAATCCTTTAAAATTTTCTTTATATTTAAACCCCTTCAAAACTCTGAAAATTGCCTG
The DNA here is from genome assembly GCA_010014905.2 of Druon quercuslanigerum. NCBI lineage: Eukaryota > Metazoa > Arthropoda > Insecta > Hymenoptera > Cynipidae > Druon > Druon quercuslanigerum. Next base: position 704 of record JAAAKG020023535.1, on the reverse strand, counting down.
AAATCCTTTAAAATAATCTTCTAAATTATTTTCTAATTGCCTTAAATAATATATTTTTTCAAACTCTCTAAATCCGGCGAAATTCCCGGAAATCTTGAAAAAAAATGTTAGTCCCTTGTAACCCATAAAATCCTTTTTAATTTCCTACAGTCCTTTATTAAGTTTCTTGAAATATTTTAATGTTTTTGAAATTTATCAAAATGTCTTAAATTTAAACATTTTTTCAAATTCCTTGAAATCTCTGAAAATTACCTGAAATCATTTAAAAACCTTAAAAATCACAATAAATTCTTTCAGATCTCCTGAAATTCTTTAAAATAATTTTTTAAATTATTTCCTAATTGCTTTAAATAATGTATTTTTTCCATCTCTCTAAATTCGGAAAAATTCCTGGAAATCTTGAAAAAAATGTTAGTCATTTGTAACCCATAAAATCCTTTCCAATCCCTTAAAATAATTCCTTGAAGTTATTGGAAGTTTCTCTGAGATTTTTTAAATTTCTTAAAACCTCTAAAAATTACATAAGATCCTAAAAAATCATTTTGTATCCCTTAAATAATTTAAAATTCTTTCAGATCTCCTGAAATCCTTTAAAATATTTTTCTAAATTATTTTCTAATTGCAATCAATAATGTGTTTTTAAAAACTCTAAATACAGTAAAATTCTTGGAAATTTTGAAAAAAATATTAATTCCTTGTTAAAA
>JAAAKG020023524.1:0-20127 GCA_010014905.2 Druon quercuslanigerum | reverse complement strand
CGGGATTTTGGAGGGAGCTACTGCAAAATTGTGTCCTTTTGATAAAACTGAAATCATTTCGTTGCTAAGAGGATAGTTAGATATGTTCTTTACTGTGTTAGTTAGTCCTATACTCCTTACTGGAAGTAATTTGTCCAATTGGGATTGGTCAAATGATTCGCGGTCCAACGTAGACCAAATGTCGAATCTGAGATTATTTGATGTACCCAAATTATTTCTAATTGTAAGAATTTTGGAGCGATTTTCTTGTCTTGCCGTCTAAAAAGCTGTTTACCTGAAACACTTGAGATTGCAGAAATATTGGCTTTGATGGAATTTGGATACTTCCCGAGTGCAATCTTGACGCTTGAAAACAAACAGGAGACGAAGATAGTACACATTTTACAATCCGATAAAGAACTAAAATATTCATTAGCTACATTGTGACCTGCATTTTTCCTTATTGCATTGTGCAGTGTCTTCTTAAATTCGAAAATATGAAGGTGGTCTATTCCGTGGTCCTATTTTCCTCAGTAGTCCTCGATTGTATCGGTAAATATAATAATATATTATCCCTATAATTTTAGGGAAAACTTGTTAAACCTTTTTCTTTGAAAAATGAGCTGTATTGTAAAAAAATTGCAGAAAATTAATCTTTTTGGTTGAATCTAAAAAACTGTTTTTTTCAGATAAAGATTATGTCCTTTTTTAATTTAAAATTCATATTTTAATATTAAACATTTAACCGAAACCTTTTTTAATCGCAAATTCAAATAGATTTTTTGAAAATTTGTTGGTAGAATTTAAACATTCATTTGTTTTAGTAGAATTTGGCTCTTTCTTGGATAAAAATGCAACTTTATGGTTTAAAGTTATTTCTTGGCTTTATGATTCAACTATTTTGTTTAAATATTCTGTTTGGGTCACTTTTTTAAGACACCTCTTTTTTGTTCAAGATTCATATTTTTAGTTGAAAATTCGTGTTTTTGTTCTAAAGCTTAATATTTCAAAATTTTCTTTAAAAAAATTTAATTTTTGTACAGACCATTCATCTTTTATAGTCGATATTTTTTTCTAACAGTAACTGAATAAATTTGAAAATTTTAAATTTGTATCTGGGATATGGTTTCACTCTGTTTATAAAAGTTGCAGTGTTAAAAATATTGCAAGATAAACCCATTGAGACGGTCCGTCCTATTTTCATAATTAAAATAAAATCATAAAGCTACGGGCGAACATTTATATTGATACGCCTCGGACCCGGAAGTGGACAGCCAGATCGAGCTAAGGGAGAATTTGCCGAATCATTCGATCATGCGGTCGATTGCGTGCGCCATCGGCCAATAAGTGGGGATGGCGTGGGACCAATGCACATTATATATTAATCCCGAAATCGGTACCAGGTCTCTCTTTTTATTGAACGATCTATGAAGAAACAACCCTTTTGGTCTCTCATACTACCTGTCACTTAAGACAGAGCTTTGAAGCTGACGTAACGAGATGAAACAAAGGTCACGTCAATGGATGTTACGTCGATGGAAAACAATAAGAAAGTGTCCGTAAAGTTTAAAAATAAAATGAATTGAAAAAGCCTTTGGTAAATCATTTTCTGTTACTCTCAGCAAAATGTTAATCTTCTATTGAGTAACTTTTGTTTTGAAAAATAAACGTTATTGCTGGTTACGTCGAGGGGTACTGAAGAAATACAAAAGCTTTTGTTGGCCGTCTTTTTTATCTACAAAAAAGCTTCTACTTCTCACTCAAAACTTAGAGGATGAGTTTCTTAAATTCGATGTCCAAGCAGGACCCAAAAATGTATTCCTAATTGTCAAACGATGGCTGTTTATGGCGTGTGTCTATGTAACCTCAAAAATATTTTTAAAGACACTCCTGCATACATAGGTCGTGTATATTGAATTAAAATTGAAATATTACAGATGAAAATGGTACTTCTTGATTCCAGTTTTAGGATTCGTAAACATGAATTAAAAAGTCGTTAATTATTTATTTCTTAAGTGACTTTAAAATGTACCTCTGGCGTGCGTGGACATCTCCTAAAGCGATTTTTAAGGTACATAATATTTTTTAAATCTGGCTTACCATAATATAAACTAATTTTTACTGTGAAACTTGTCATGATGTACTAAAATGATGATCGTCACCAGGTTTTACAGTCATAGAACCAATCAGCAATCTTTTTACAGAATCAGCAAAAAGGCAAAAAAAAAAGACTGGAGCCTACCTTCTACTGAAAATAATGAGATTATATCTAAAGAGGATGTAGATAACCTATTAAATAATTATGATCCTCGAATACCGTTATATGGCGAGTATCTTGGACAGGATACTTCTGTGCCTTCGAGTCCTACAGGACATAATAAAAAATAAATTTGAACAAATTTTGGGAGAAAATTATTTTCTTTGTTTAAAAATTAGTTAAAAGTAAATGATTTAAGTTTGTAAGAATACTGAGATTCTTGCTTCAAAAAAAAATTTGTTTTCCCGAAAATTAAAATTGAAATTTATTTAATTTAAAATTTAATAATTTTATTATTTATTAGTTAATTTTTAATTTAAATTAAAATTCAAATATTTGATTAAATAATTAAATAATTTTTAAACAATTATTTAATTATTAGCTGATTTTTTTTCAAAATATAAAATTAAAACGCGATTAAAATAAGGTTTCTTAAAATTAGTCAACATAAACTGATATAATTTGCATAAAAAAGTTTATTTATTTTAACTTATTCGACTTTTATATTGAAAACTTAAAATCGGTTCGGAATGTGATTTTTTAGATTGTTGGTATCAATTTTTAATTATTTTTTGTATACATCATTTTTCAAAAATTATATTTTTTCACAATATTAAATTAGCATATCGTGCACTAAAATCTTCGAGTGATATCTCGCTCTTCAATATTACTAATAGTAATACGAAATTCTACGTTACATGGCTTAATTGAATACATTATATTCAGAAAAACTTTGAGTGGTAAGAAATTTTGATAAATAAATAGTTATTCATAATTTGGGTAAATGATAAAAATTAATACAAAAGTAGGCGCGCTAACGTACAAAGTATTGGGAGCATTATTTAAGAATGTAATAATAATGTTTCTAATAGTTGTACATACTTTGGATCTGATATGATGAATTTTGTATACATTAGCAGTCTTTTTACAGAATCAGCTTTTCCTTAAAATCAGCCTCGTTTGTCTCCAAATTAGTCTCCGTTATTTGACGAGGATTTAGGACACGATATGTTTATGCTTTCGAGTCCTGTCGCATATAATAACCAGCATAAACAACTTGCACCAGAACCATACGGTGAGTTGAATAATCATGTATTGGGTTGAAAATTAAAATAAATTTTTGCACGAAATTCTTTTCTTTATTTTAGAATTAATTATTAACTGAAAATCCCCCTATTCTATTTTCCGTAAAAAGTTGATCTGTTTTAATTAAAAATTCAACTGCTGTTTGAAAATAGAAAAGCTGTAATTTTGTTTGTAACAATTGTTCAAAAGTCATCAAATAGAACCTATTTTAATTATTCCCAATAAAAAATATTGATTGAAGAAAATAGAAAAGAGATTAGGCTAATAATAGGAGATTTTAATACGAGCACAGAAGATAGAGGAGGAAGGAAATATGGAGAAGGGAGAGGGGAGAGGAAGAAAATCCAAAGATAGGGTACTTGAATGGGGAGGGAAAGAAGTTGTTAAAGAGTAATATGGATAAAAAGGGAGCAAAGGTAAAAAGTGCAGAAAAAGAGGATTAGTCAATAAAAATAAAACAACAGTCAAAAAAATTATAGGAGAAATAAAAAAACGGATTAGATTGCACAAGAACAAAAGTAGTTAGTAAAGATATTAAGTTCGGCATTTTCAATTTAAAAATTTTTATTGCGGATTTTAAATCAGCGTCCTCAGAAACCTTTGAACCATCCTTATAATGAAATTCGCTTTGATAAATGTGACGAAGATCCACGAAAAAATTCAGCAACCCGAAATAAATCACAATAAAAATGCGCTTTTTAGGTCGCTGTATGCTCTTATGGAGTCAGTTTCACCCCATTAGCTCAGTATCAAGGTCAAGTTAAGAGCAAAATGAAGAAAAACATTGTATCAGAGAAGAAATCTATTTTTACATATTTTTGGGATCGCTGAGTCCGAATCCGGAGTCAGTTCGAACCTAGCGGATCAGGATCCATGTCTAGTGAAGGTCAAAATAAGAAGAAGCCACTAAATTGTTGAGAAAGCTTTGCGGTCGCTGAATTAGAATCTAGTTTATTTCATATATCATCGGGTCGTGTTGGAGGTCATCCTAAAGTTAAAATTGAGAAAACCATGGAATCAAAACTACGTGGTCGGACTAATCTAAAAGCGTATTGAAAAGATTAATTATAATACCCGTATGCCCATGGTATTCGATAAAGGATGTTTTTGTAGCAAAAACAAAATCGACAATAGTGCGCCGTTCATACCCAGCTTACGGTTCGATTGTGTACATTTAAAAAATCGAATCGTCTTTTTCTTGTAACAGGTTCAAGTTCACAATCCGAAAAAGTTCCCCATGGAGCAGAGTTCAATGGTTTCACTTCTTATCAGGATTCTGGCGGGCAGCAATCCATAGGCACAGCAGACCATTTTGCCATTCATCCTAATCATGGGATAACACCTTACCCCATTATGCATTCTACTCTTGCCAAATCTTCTTCTTCTGCCGAGTCATCTCATCATGTCAGGCCCCCGCCTCCTTCGGTCCGGCCAACTCCTGCCCTGCTACCTCCTGGCCAGCTCCCCTGTTCTACAGTGCTTAACATTATGGTCGCAGATTTTCAATTATACCGAATTTATCCCAAGAGAAATAAGGCCCGGGAACTTGAACTTGTAGTATACGATTTTCTTCCTAAAAAAGATTTGTTTTTGAAAACTGGTGGATTTAAGATAGACAAAAAGCCAACCGGATTACAAATTATGTTAATACAAAAAAATCGTGAAGCCCTTGCATTAGTGAATGGTCGACAACGTGATGGGACACCTTTTCGTCCACTATATGGTAAATATAATTCTATGCCACGACGATCGAAAGTAAACGTAGATACCAACGACGTTGAACCAATGAGTCCTGACGAAGAAAATGACGTTCCATGTACTGGTGATGTAAACGATTTCTATGAAATAGAAGGTTTGCTTGCTGAATATAAGCGTAGGAAAATTCGATCAGATCGAAGAAAAAATTACAAGAAAACTTAAATGTAACGCTTTTATGAGGATTACGGAGTTTTTATTTCATCAGAACATTGTGCACGTCAAAGTGATAACCGACTAAATCCATATTGAAGATTCAAAACTAAGCATTCTTAAAACATTTTCTACGTCGTCTTTAAAGGAAAATAAATTGAAAAATTGTATTATGTTGTTAATTTATGTTAAAATTCTATTTTTGTTTAAAATTATAATTTTATTTTTTTTTGAAACTATCTTTGTTGTTATAAATTCATATTTGCGTGTCGAAAATTTAGATGTTTTGTTGAAAAATCATCTTTTTTCTTAAGTGTACTATTCTCTTATAAAATTAAACCTGTAATGGTTTATGTGTTAACCATTGCAAATTTTGTCGAAAATTTATATTTTTAAATGAAAATTCAAAAACTTGTTTTAACGTAGAATTGCTGTATTAAAAATTCGACATTTTTTAGTTTAAAATTTGGTTTTGAAATGTAACTATTTTGTTGAAAATTAGCTCTGCTGTTAAAAATGTATATTTTCGGTTTAAAAGGTGATTTCTTTTGCTAGAAATTTAACCTTTATTGTTGATTGAGGAATTCCATGTTTCCTTTAAAAAGTGAATTATGTGATTGAAAATGCTTTTCTTGTTTGTTTCAATTAGTCTTTTCTGGTAGAAAACTAATCTTTTTTCTCAAGAATTGATATTTTTTCTTTAAAATTTAATCTATTTGATAAAAAATTGGTCTTTTTTACATTCAAAATTTATGTGTTCTTTTGAAAGTTTGTATTTTCTTCACTTTTTGTTAAAAATTCGTCTTCCCTTTTTGCGTAAAAATGTGTATGTGCTAATGATTTATGTAACTCGGTCCAGGACTGCTTAATCATATATTGAAAATAAAATGCAAAATAAATTGTTTATTTTTCTTTAATTATAATTCCCCTTCAAAAATGTATACGAACGAATTGATTAAACGGAAAATAGTTCCCAAAGGGGAGGGCCCATTGATCGCTACTCACTTGGCCAAACGCTACATAGATATTCAGGGCCACGCACCTATTAGGGAAAGGTACCGAGTTTTGTCCCCTAAAGTACAGGAGGCCATGTATTTGGAGGTGGATAGGATGATATCCGAGGGCGTGATTAAGGAATTTACTAGCTATTGGTCAGCTCGTATAGTGATGGCCCAGAAAGGAGATGGGGGTTACGGGCGTTGCTTAGATTTTAGGAAGCTGAATGCCATCTCTAAGAGAGGTGCTTATCCCCTCCCATATACGTCAGACATACTTAGGCAGTATCGTGCCGCTAGAATTATCTCCAAGATCGATCTTAGTGCGGCCTTCAATCAGATCCCTTTGGACGAGTCTTGCCAGGAATATACGGCATTTGTGGTACCTGACGGGAAATTTTTCCAGTTCGCTCGCATGCCGTTCGGCTTGACAGGGGCTCCGGAACCATTCAGAGGCTGATATGCAGGATCATAACTCCCGAAATGAGACCAAACGTGCAGACTTTTGAGGAGATTCTGCGTTCGTTGGAGAAGGTCCTCGATAGGATTTCCGAGGCTGGCCTGACTATCAATCCCAAGAAAAGTAAGTTACTTTGTGCGGAAGTCCGTTAAATATTGATTAAAGGTGGAAAAACGATTAAGGCCGGACCTGGATAAGATGGCTCCCATCCTCACGTAGATTTATGGGGTGAGCGTCGTGGTACAGGCGATTTTATTGCCGAGTTCGCCAAGGTAGCTGAATCTCTGACTAGGCTATTCAGATCGGACGTAAGATAACACTGGAACGATGAACAGCAGGAGGCCTTGGACTAGTTAAAGGGAGCATTGACATCGGCACCCATCCTGTCCTACCCTTTATTCGTTGATGCAGAGGAGAATCCCTTTTTCCTCCAGACAGATGCTAGTGCCACTGGCCTGGGCATGGTCTTCACGCAAGTCCAGGACGGTCAGGAGAAAGTAGTTAATTTTGCGAGTCGTACCATATCCTCTGCCGAGCGTAATTATACGGTTACCGAGCTTGAGTGCCTCGCAGTCGTCTTCGGAATACTTACGCTCTCGTCAGTCACAGAACAGTTGGACGTCAAATTCTAAGATTCGACTGACACCTGGTATATTAATAGACTTCGGATAGTAGAGGAGCGACCTGGGTTATTTTCAGATTGGAAGTTCGAAGATGGTAAGTTATACCGGTATAGGCCAAATGAAATTACCGAACAATTAGTCGATTCGCCTTTTTTGGAAAAAAAGGAGAAAAAGGGGGGAATATCTTATTAGTCCCGTCGATAGTTAAGGGCAGCTCAACAACTTCTAAAATCTCATTTCCGAAACGGTTTGCTAAAATCCTATAGGAATTTCAGGAACTGTCTGAATCTTTTCCCAGGGCGTCCAGGATTTTTGAGACAAAATCACCTTGAATGAGTATCCGAGTTGAACCGGGGTCACATAAGGCATCGAGCGAGAAGGAATCGATAAAAATCTTAAGGTGCACTCTACCGCTTACCAACTTGGTCGGTAATATTCCGGCGATTTGATCCAGATCGGAAAAATTTTTCGTATACTCCCCCTTGACGCGAATTTCATCAAGATCTACCTTTTCGCATTCTGGTTCTGAATCAGGGACAACGTGACCAGCCAGTGATGGGTTTAAATATCCTAAATCAAGGCCCTTTTTAAATAAAAGGGTCCTGCTCGCCACCTCCTTTTTCAAATCAGAAAAGGTACCTACAGGACGCGGCGAACCACAATCCATCGGAAGATGCGGTCTCTAAAATAAGTTAGTCAGGTTGCAAACTAACACCCTTGTAATCCCTTAAATCATTTAAGGCCAATACGGTAATTCCCACGGGCTCAGATACGTCTGATATAATTTTTACGGTCTCTTTATTCTGAGAGGCAGTATATATCGGACCTACTGCTTTGATTTTTCGTTTCCCGAACAATCCGGGCATATCTTAAGAGTAAAACCCTCTTTTTTACATGCGGAGCAAACAAATTTCCATGGCTGAGCGCAACCTTTTTGGTAGCCCCCACTTTTCTACATCTTAAGCAAGTGACCTCGCCCGAAGCGCCAAATTTGTTATTTAGGAATTTTATTTGTGAGGCGGAAGCAGTGGGCGGTGTGGAACTCAAATGCTTCCCTCTTGATTGTCCCTTTCGTTCCTCACCTCCGTTATCTGTAACACCACTAACGTTTCCGCCTTGATTAACGTTTCAAACTTTACCATTACCGCTAGGGGTTCTGCAATAGCCGAAGAAGTTATCTTAGACGACTTTAGCGCAGCTAAATCGCGATACGCAAACACTTGAAGGAACGAATTCTCAGGATTAGGGGGCGGCTTGTATTTATTAATTGCTGAAAAAACTTTTTCCAAACCCCTACCAAGGCGTGAGAGTTCGTCAAATGTTGGGTAGTGAGACCGACGAATCATCCTATGAAATTCGGGCCTGAGTCCTTCATGAGCCAAATCCAACTACTCTACCGTAGGCATCTCATTTTCAAGCAAGGTGATTAGGCCCTCTAGGTTTGTCACGTAATCGTCTATACTCTCGTTCTTGTCCTGTGTCCTAGCATAGATCTGTTCACTACCACGTCTTTCGAAGTCGTCATCGCCATATCTGTACCTAAACGCCTTTTTAAATTGTGCCCTATTTAAGAACTTCAACTCGTGGTTCTTAAACCATTTAAATGCGATACATTCTAACAAATCCGACATTGTCACTAATAATTGTTTGTCGAAAACCTTAGTCAGCCTAGTATGATCCTCAATGCGAGTAAGAAAATCTTGGGCGCTAGTTTTGCCACTCCCGTCAAACGTTACTTTTCAATTGAGGACGATTTTACCTAAATCTCTCGTACTATTCTTACGGCGGGGCGGAGGGCTAACGCGTTGTGATCTATCTATCTTATTTATCGAGTTCCAGATTCCACCCTTTTGGAAGTCCTAGGCCTATTGAGTCTCTCAAACCGGCATACCGGCTCCCTTTTATCGTCGAGACAGCCTACCGCGGTAGGCTGTTTTGACGATAAAAGGGAGCCTCCGCTTCTCGAGGTACCGAACTGTTAAGTCTGATGCCGTAACGTAAGGGTAATCTTTTAGATCGTACATTGCCTGTTTCTTTAGCGCCACCCCCTGCATTCTCAGAGCTCGTAGAATCGTCAATTCTGACCGTTTCGGAGAGAATATTCCGTTGTGGGGTGAACCTCGGGGTAGTACCAGTCCGGAATCGGCGGCGCTACGACTCTGTGGCTGAGACCCCCGGAGAAAAAAGAGAGTTTAGGTTCGACTGGATAGCGCGGGAATTCAAGGTGCTATGAGGAACGTTTGGTAACTTTAAGGAGCTAAGCCTTGCCGCTTTTAGGAAGTTCAAGGTGCTTTCACGGGTAAGTTCCCCAGGGGTATCTTCAGGTACACTAGGTAGGTTCAGACAACCAGATTGAATCATCCTAGGAAGATTTAAACTATCTCGACTAAACGCCGAAATAGATGATGACAATGGAAGATACATATTTTATTGGGATACCATGGGGAACGCTCGGTAGATTTAGCGTGCTCCTCCTAATACCCTGCGGAAACCTAAAGGAATCGGGAATTGAAAAATCATCGTTTAACCGAAGAGAGTCGTGACAATGCTTTCTACCACCAATGTCACCGGCCTGGTGGTTACTACCGAGGTTGTTAATTTGCAACAAGGCAGTTCCTCGTCATCTAGATCCGTAGTGTCGGTAGTAAGGGAAGTGACATCTGAGGCATGAGATGACAACCCCTTACTAAGTTTATCCCCCTTCCTTAATCGCGAAAATCTCTCTCTTCTAGTACCGCACGCGTCCAATTAGAGCGATTCTAAAGCTTCAGTCAGCTGATCATCGTTCAGAGCCTTAATCAAATGTTTTAACTCCCGAAACGTAAAAACATCAATGACCGAGTACAAAAACGCCATCTTAGAATATTTTAGGGTCCCTACAATCGTAAAAAAACTCGATAATCAGTCAAAATCTAGGCCGTGTAAGGTATGCCTGGACAATTCCGTGACAAGGTACAAATTCTCAACGGTCAGGTGGAAGGTACAATAACGGTCGTTGACGGAAACGTTGACAAACGTTCAACACATGAATCGTCAGAACAAATCAAATCAAACCAAAAATAATTGCACAATTCAGAACAAGTCAAACATAAAGGTGAATTTGGTGGAAATGGTTCAGAGGATCAAATGTCAATAATGTCAAATGTATCGATGACATCAATAATGTCAATAAAATCAAATCTCAGCAATAAATCAATACAAATAAATTTCAAAAACCAATAAAATCAATAATATTAAATCAATAATAATTCCATGCGATATAAAAAATAAAAATATTTTCACTAGGCACTACAAGCTGAAGCACAAAAGGTGAAAAGTCATCAGGCGCTCCTAGTGGCCCAGGAGTAAGGGGTGCATATTTATCAAAATCGCCGTAGAATCCAAAGAAAAAACTTCAGTTAAAATTGTTAATTTAAACCATTAATTTATTTTATCGTATTTTTGTTAACTTCAACTGTTAATTCAAGTTAAAAAAAATTCTCAATCAAAACTTCTCCTCAGAATCATTGACACAGACGGCGATTCTCTAATTTGCAAACAAAATCTCAAGTTCTATTATTTCTCGGAATTGAATAAATCTCTGTTTAATTAGAAATTAATAACTATAATTAATTAACATTACCGTCAAAAATTGTTAGTTACTCTTTGATATTCAAGATATTTGACTTAAATTGTTGAATTAAAATTGCCCAATTCTTACTTGCCACCTTAAATCTTTAATTAAATCAGAACAATTCAAATTCAAATCAATAAACTCGTTGCACAAAATTTCAATTTAGGCCCTCATTAAATCAATTTATTTCCCATTCAAAATCAAATCCATTCCGAATCAAATCAATTTAAAGATAAGCATCTAGAAAAATTCTTAAACACCTCATACCAATCATATTTTACATTCCAATTTGTTAACTAATTGAGTTGATTAGCGAGGAAATTTGCGAAATCATGATTCAAACCGAAATCAAAAATCCAATATTAAATGAAAATTTCGATCCTGATTCAGAATCAATTTTCAAGGTTTTAGATCCGCATCACAAACTTAAACTTAAATGACATTCAATCGTAATCAAAATTTCAATTCTAACACAAATGTTTCATATTTATTCGGAGTATTAATCTTTATCGATTTTAGAGATAATTCTGCTGGGCGCTCATTGATGCTAAAAGGTAACGTAAGTGAAATCCTGAAAGTCAGTAAGGCGCTCAAAGCTGCACAGGGATGAGGGGAAGGTATTTTGTGGAACGAAAATTTTATTCAAAAATTCAAGTAAAATCATATTCCAAAATCCTAAATTTTGACTCATCAATTAGAAAAGAAATATTCTATTTGACCTTCATTTAATTCCAGTTAAATTTTATTTAATTCCGCCCCTCACATAAAAATCGGAAGGGGTGTGGCAAGGGGTGAAATCTGGTTGAACATTATCAAAAACATATCGGAAATCAAATTAAAATTTTAACATAAAAAAAAATCAACACATCAAGAAAATCATAAAAGTCGAAAAATAAGAGAAATCGAAATAAAGTCAGTGTGCAGCAGGAAGGAAAAATAAAACGTGGCCATTGTCCGGAAAATTACAAAAAATCGGAAACCCTTAAATGTTGGGCGCCATTTTCGATGGGTGGTTTACTACCCATGTGTCGAACGGCGGTTCAGTTTATAAATATATATATATATATTAATTAGCCCGGAAAAAATTGAAAGAAATAAAATTTTCCATTCCTATATTGCTGAAAATCTGGGGAAAAGAAATGGTAAGGAAGAGACTACCGGACTAAGGGAACTCAGGGGTGAAGTCTTAAAATCACAACAACCATCATGCGCAGTAAAAAAAGGACTATAATTTCATAATTTATTTATGATGACAATTCGTAAAAGTGACCAGAAATTTAGACCAAACTAATTCAAAAGGAAACTAAAGAGAAGGAAGGAACCATACGGTGACCACGTGGCCGAAAGCACGAAACCCGAACCGCGGTAAATGGATGAAACGCGAGAGACTGAAGGCGCTGACTCGACAATCGGAATTACTCAAATATACGGCACTTAGAGGGGTCAAGTCCGGCAATAGCGGAAGTGAAATCCTAAAAGCCCCTTGGACAGATAAAGTTCCGCCATTGCTCAGCTTGCGGAATAAAAAAAGGATTTACCTTGGAAATTCTGGTTTTGTCGTTTTCCTAATCCCCGATTGTGAAAGGGGAACCAAAAGAAATTTTGAGTAGTCCAGTTAATATGGGAATAGGTCAATACCAATTTAAAAAACTTCCTTTTTCCGATCGGGATTTCTTTAATTCCTTTTTCCCAAAGTCGGGGTACGTCTTTTCACCCAGTGACCAAAAACGAAAATGACAGATTTTGTGCAACGCGCCAAGACCGTCAACTCGAATGGTGCTTGGGTTTGGGCGCGTTCACAAAACCCAAGGCGCCGCGCTACTAACGGAAAAACTAAGAACTAAAATAATCTTTGACTACATTGCAACTAATGCCCGTGACAATCTTCGCGAAACTTTCAGGTTAATGTAACAGAAATTATCGAGATCACAATATTTTATGTTTAATCATAAAACTCACATCGCTATTGAAATTTTCCATACTTTAACCAAGGCGCATCTAGTGGAGGGATTTTGAACTAAATATTCACTAATTAAACTATAAACTACTTCTTAATACAAATAATGCGACTAAAATCATTGACCTAAGTAATCATAGGCATAACCGCACTAAATCTAGATTCCGAACTTGGTGAAACCTTAACGAAAGAGGTTTCATGAATCTCGGAAACATTCCGACTTGAGTTTCGGGCGGGAAAATTTAAAATTTCACAACGCGAAGGGAATGTGACGTCGAGAGACTTCCCTATAGTCACGTGACACCATCTTTACGCGGGAATAAGTTCAAATTTTAAATTTACTAAAGAAGTCGATTATTGATGGCTCAAAGAAGGCCTATAATGAAATTGATAGGTCCAAAATTAGGGAAATTGGAAATGCTTAAATAATAAGGGATAGATTATGACAAAAAGTTGATTTGGGAAACAACTTTTTTAAAACAGGGGGAAAGGTGTGACGTCGGGCGACTTCTCTATAGTCACTTATCCATTGGTTGAGTAAATTATTTATTAACTCATAATTATTTAATGGAGTTTCTATAATCTAAAACGGGATTTAAATGTGATATTTTCACTCGTTAATAATGCAATATTTGGTAAATTGCATTAATTCTCGGTTGATAATGAGTAAATTATCATAAATTAATTCATAAAAGAATTTGGTTCAAATAAGCTAAATGACTATAAATAATAATATCAAATTTAATCAGTTATATTATTAATTCAATAGTACCAGAGGAGAAAATCAAGTACATAGAAATGTGGAGAAATGGTGCAATGATGACGCATGCACGCCAAAAAATGCAATAAATATGTCAGAAGGATTGAATCATAGTATGCAACCCGTGAATCAGCTTTGACCGATTTCCGCCTATTTTTGTGACGTCAAGGTTGAAATCAACCATAGGCCGATTGGTGAGAGATGTCGACATCGAAATAAAACTTGTAATATAATTGGTTAGAAATGACGACATTGAAGCGCGAACCCTTCCCACGTCATTAGAATTACATTATGAATATAGGCGCGCTCTTTAAAAACGGCAGAAGAAAGCCTTCCAGCCTCAGAAACCGTTACGAATTCTAGAATAACTTCTATTGCTTGTTAAATCAAAGAATTGTGAAGTTGATTCAACTTTAAAGGAATATATGCAAACTATTTCAGTTTAATCATCGTTGAATGAAATAATTAATTAAATAATTTCTAATTTCCCTTGACGAAATATTCACTTTTCCTGGAATTCAAGTCAAATAAGACAGCAACGAACTCCACCTTTTCCACGTCCAATCACTGTTTGGACTATCGGAATACATCAGCTCCAGCAGAATTTCGGACGTGACAATTGGTGACAGCGCGGTGGGATATGCTACGCCGTGAATAAAACAGAAATTTAAATTATCTGAAACGAAACCAGTTTAAATAAATAATCTGCAAACTCAGGAAAGACTTATTTAAACCTGAAATAAGGAAATTGGGAAATAAAAAGGAAAATAGTCAACTGGAAGCCTGCAGAATTTCAAATTCTCAAGTGTTCGAGCGCCTTAATTGGTTTTGGGTGTTGTGGGATAATCTTGGGACGGCCACATTGAAGGCCCAGGACCCTTCAGCAGAAGAGACTAAGAGAGGTTCAGCCAAGGCTCGAATCGGAAGCAGCCACCGGGCCCGTGAAGGGTCGCGGCAACGAAGGATCAGGATCTTGGACTCTTCAGGACCCTGCAAGCCGGATCGATTCCCCGTTCAACACTACACTGAAATATCAAGGGACGAATGCAGAACAGGTTCCAGAAGTTGTCACAGCGTGCTTAGCAGAATATTCTCTCACTATCCCTGAAAAGTAATAAAAGTGTAAGAAAGAATTAAGTAAGCGAATTTTCTTAGACTACTAGTTGAAAGGGCAACAAACTGTGAGTAGAAAAACTATACTATTATTCAACTGAGGTTAGAATTTCAAGGTTGAAATTTCGAATTTAAATTATTGAGTGTCTTAACATTAATTAATTACAGTTATTATTGTTACTTGTTAAGTTGAGTATCTTATTTTGTAATAAGGATGAATTTTAATGAGTATACCTTAAGATTTCAAACTTAAAAATGCCTAGTTCGCGTAAGAAGGCAACAGGTCAAGGCAGAGACACGAGACCTCCAGTTGGCAAAAATAAAGGGCCAACTTTGAGCACCGACGAAACAAATGTGTATGACTTGCGCTCAGGAGATACGCCTGATGAAATGCCAGATAGTCAAGAAACTCCTTCCACGCCTGATGGTTTTCCGCATCCAGAAATTTTGACATCTGAAATCTAAGGTTTAAATAAAAATACGCGAATGCAAAATAGCTCTCTTCAACTCTATTCTCGCTTTCCTAGTATATCTACTAGTATGACTGATCCACTTGAAATTTCAAAACAAGTAAGGGATATTATTCCTTTTTTTGATGGGAGTAGCATGTCAATAAAAATGTGTGCAGATTATTGTCGAGTTTCAGCTTTAATGGTTGGTCCTTAAGAAATTCCGTATTTAACAATGTTAATTAAAAATAAAATAATTGGGGAGGCCCGTATTCATATTCAAGATCGTGTAGCAATAACTCTACTAGATATTTTAAAAACTCTAGAGCAAATTTATTCTCCACTGGAGGATGCATGACAGTTATTGCAAGAATTAACAAATGCCAAAAGATTGGCTAAAGAATGTTATGAAGAATACACCTGTCGAAAAGGAAATAGGGATATGCGAGGCTTACCGAATACCTAGTGTAGGTAATTTTGTACCCGGATTAGTTGAAGATGTTTATTATAAAATCCGAGAAAAGGAAATTAATACTTAGGAAAATGCGATAGCACTGGAGAATCAGGCGGATCTTCAACGGAAAAGTTGGAAAAGGATACGCGATCCAGTTCAGGAAAAAAGCGAACCTGAACATTGTGACAAAGGCGATCGAAGTTTTCCTCCAAAAAAGAAAATTGCACATATTCAAGGTAAAAGAATTTGGAAAACCGATAATAATTACAGGCGCAAGAATTCACAGTGTTATAGTTGTAAGAAATATGGGCACGTTAGGCGTTTTTGTCCACAATTAGTAAATAATGCTAAAGATAGAGAGAGAGAATTGCACATATTGCTATCTAAAAAATCATATTTTAAAGGATTGTAGACTCCCGGAATAAAATGATAAAGAAAGGGAATTCCTTAAAAGGAAACATGAGAATTCTTTAAACTGGAAACAAGATCGCTCAAACGAAGGCTTGGCGATCCAGAAGCAGAATTCGGTTCGAACCGCATCGTCCTTCAACTTAAATCAAGCAAAGAAATGAGTTTAATGCCTACGAATGTTTTTGAAAATATCTTTTTCAAAAGTAAAGCAACTTTGCTAGTAGACACTAGGTCGAATGTAAGTCTCAATAAAGAAAATGTTTTAGATCCGCAATTATGGATACATGGAAAGCGTATATGGTCCCGTCTGTCATCTAAGCAGGAGATGGGTGATGATGTTGCTAGGAATAATGGCCAAGACATCAATGATTTGCTTTTTCGAGTCTTTCTGATTAGAGTCAACCCCGAAGCTAGAGTCGGAGGCAAAGACGATTTTGCCCGAGTTAACACAAGCAATGACGATTTTGCTTGGGCAAGTAATAACGATTTTACTTGGCGAGACAATGACGACTTTATCTCGGAAAAAGGAACGATGGAAATTTTATCCTAACACAGGTCACTAAGCAACGGGATTCAAAACAGCAGTACAACACTCCTGAGGATCCCACTGAGTCAGACAATTGGGGACACCGAAAGCGGCGCGGACGCAGTAACAACTACTAGCTCCAGACTGTGGGGATTGGAATCCTTTGGCCTTCAATGCAATAAGAAGATGTTTGGGATAAATGCGGAATCGGAAAGTGCGATGCTAGGTGCCGTTAAGTAGGTCTCTGAGCCTCTCCACACCGATTCTGGTCTAGTCAACGAGCATGTGCCCGAAAAACTACCGAAGAGTCTTATCTCGGAGTATGTATGGGACGGAAGGTCAAGGATTCGTCCAGATAAAATGAACAATAGTGGAATGGTGATTTCTGACTCAGAAAGAAGTTTGGTAAAAATGGTTAAAGTAAACCATATTGAATCTGATCCAGTAGTAAAATCTCGAAATTGCATTTCTTACACAAAAGATAAGGTAACAATGGGTAAGGGCCCAATTGCTCAGTTTGTTTCTTCCGACGGTTTGATGGAATCGGAAAATAATAAAGAGTTAATTCAAAATGAATTATTTGATGTAGATAAATTTAAAGCTCAACAGACGAAAATGGGCGATGTCGTGGTGTACTCGATGAGAGACCGATATATTTTCAGTATGGTTGTTAAAGATAGGAAAAATAATGTAATCTTTCTAAATCATGTTTCTAGCGCTATCTTAGCACTAAGGAACGCCATGGAAAATTTAGATATTAAAATATTAAAAATTTCAGATAAGGACACAATTTAAACTCGATAACTTGGCTTTCGATTTAGCAAATATTTTTACAATATTTTAAAGATTCTGGTCTTCATGTGGTAATTTGCTCTGGTGAAATTGTTATTCCTCCTATCCATCAACGTGAAGAAATAATAAAGGAATTTCATGAGTCAGTGGTTATTAGGTCATAAGGGAATTAGTAAAAATTATTGGCGCATTAGGGACAAATGTTTTTGGAAAAATAGGAAATCTGATGTAGAAAGAATATTGGAAACTTGTAAAAAATGTATGAGGAATAAGGTACTTAGAGAGGATACGGGAATGCCGATGATAATTACCGATACGCCTAAAGAGCTATTTAAGAAAATTTAAATCGATCTCGTCGGACCACTTCCGGTAACAACTAGAGGAAATCATTATATTTTGATAATTCAGTAAGTATTCTCAAAGTATTCTGACGTAATTCCTTTAAAAATGACCGATTCAGCAACTATTGCTCAAGCAATAGCCGAAAATTTTATTTTTGATACGGATGTCCTGGAATAGTTCAATCGGACCAAGGAACAAATATGACAAGCAAGGTAATACAAAATTTTTGTAAAATCTTCAAAATCAAGAAAATTCAATCAGTTGCTTACCATCCTCAAAGTCTTGGATCTCTCGATCGCAGGCATCATACTTTGATCGAGTATTTACGCCATTTCGAAGGTCCTCATAAATGGGATGAATAGCTCCGATTCACAGTTTTCTCTTATAACAGCGCAGTCCATGAGAGTACAGGTTTCGCACCATACACCTTGGTATTTGGAAGAGAGGCAGTCTTCCCCACAAGCTTTAATGAGAGGCCTCCTGAAAGGACATATGTGGATCATCTGCGTGATCTTTTCTTAAAATTGTACAACTTAAAAGCTAAGGCTGATGAACGGCTTCAAAATGAAAAGAAAAGTCAAAAAAATATTATGATTTAAAAGCAAATCCTCAGAATTTTAAAGTAGGAGTTCCTGTTTACCTAAAGCGAGAAAACAGGCACGATAAAAATTTGATTCATTGTTTGATGGCCCATTCGTAATAGGAATTTTATTAGGAGCCCGAAATGCTCAAATTAGAATGGGATCGATAAATCGAAAATTGTTCACTTGGACAAACTAAAATTAGCGGCACATCCCATCAATGAATAATCACATTGTCGTGACTTGAAATAAGAAATTTCTTTCCTGAATTTCTTTATTTAAAAAAAGGGAGAGGTGAATGGAATAATATAATAAAATTTGTACGGAATAATAACTAAGGTATTCAGCCTGAATTTGAGTCCGGATAAAAACATCTAAAACTCTAAGTTTTTAAAATGGTTGGAAATTTTTGCAAAATTAAATTATTAGAATGATATAATATGTATGAGTAAATGTATAGATGAATATTGTTCTAGGATGGGCTGCCCTCAGGTTCTTTTGGGTTTCCTGTGTGTTCCTACGGCATAAGCCGGGGTTGTAATGCGACGTGAGGCCCACGCACATAAAAACAGGATAAAATGTGCCTTTCACGACCGTCAAGTCCAGTATGAAAAAATTAGGATAATAAATGTGACAAGAGTTGATACAGGATTAAAGATATGTATAAATTTAGTTGTTGTGTGTATGGGATTAAATTTGCAAAAGTTTTTGGACAATTTGGAGCGAAAAACTTGCGATTTTAAAAAATCGACATTTGGGGTATATGTAGACGTCACCTTATTATAATTGCATGTTCAATCTGACGAGGTGAAAAGTTAATTTGATGTTTTTCAAAACAAAAATTAAGTTGTTAATTGTAAATTAATGCTTTAATATAAATACTTAATGTAAATACCCTTTTTATTATAATATAATTAAAGATTTACATTTCTGAGCTATTCTCAGTAAGATTTGAGGTAATTTCTAACATGATGTTCGTTACTTTATTAAATAAATAAGAAATATCTAATCATTGCAAGGAATTTAAGTATTAGGAATTTCGTTTCTATTGGTAATAATTATCACTTCATAAAAGTCTAAGTTTAACAAATATAATAGTTTATTCGTATAGATATTTCTGTGAATCATAAATTAATATACCCTGTTCTGATTAAATTTTGGTGGCGATATTAGTAGGTTTCATTGCCTAAAATATGTATATAAAATAAGCACACCAGTAATTGGACGAATGACTCTACTCTTATACTTAAATTGTTGTACTAACCTATTTTAATTTTCTATTAATTCAATTGTTAAAATGTAGGTTTTAAGTTTATATTCACTTGTGCACTTAATTACACTATTTATTTCCAAGTCAAATTATTATTATTTTTTTTATTAACTATAAAACATTGATGGTCAAATAAGACTTTTAGAAAATGAATAGCGATATCGAGTTGTGTCCATGGTGGTTCAAGTAATTCGTATTTTAATTTGAAATAATTCTTTTGTCAATATCAATATGCATATGTTTATATATATATGTATGTATGAAAAACTTACCCCGGGCTAGACCTTTCTTTCCTGTTTTTATTGTTCATGTTGCAGTCTTCAATTAGACATTGCAGCGAAAATTGCCTTACATTTTAGAAGTTGATCCAGTTGAAATTCTTTTTTTTTTTTTGAAAGCTTGATTTTCGCCTAAACCTTACTTGAAGTTCCTTCGGTTTCTGGTTGGATTTAAACGTATAACTGGGAAAAAGGTAACAAAATTTTAACAAAGAAATAGGTCTAAGATCTGATCATTAATATAAGGATATGTAAAACAACACTTATCTAATG
>JAAAKG020023513.1:0-20128 GCA_010014905.2 Druon quercuslanigerum | reverse complement strand
TGATTTTAAAAATCGTCTAAATTTAAGAATTGCAATTTGTGCAACCTTTATTTGGAAGATTTTCAATTTAAAGACTCTGCATTTTTATAATTTAATACAGTCAGCTTCCTACATAATGCCGCTCTGAATAAAAACCCTTCTCCTCATTCTTGTGCGGACGCATCCCCCACCATCGCGCTATCAATTCAAGCGTCGGCATTTGAATCCAGTCATTCTGAATAGTGCCACTTAAATACGTGTACAAAAATAGACTATTTTTCTTTCTTTTTGTAAGCGTACAAAAAAATAAAATAAAATCATGTTTTCTTTTAGTTTTAAATAATTTTCATTATTAAAATTTTCAATATTTTCGAGAAAAATAAAGTCCAATTCTTGCTTTCTTTCAACTTATTGATAAAGTTTTATTGACAAATTCTTTATTTAATAAATTTATTATTATTCATTGGTAAGAAAAGAAGATTATATATATATATGTATATATATATATATATATATATATATATAATAATGAGTAGTGATTAAATCCATTAAGAGAAGTATGATTTAAAGGGTGAATTTTATTTCATTTCATGGTCCTGGAATTGATGGAATTTATTGTAATATATCCCATGAATGATGAATTTTAAATCAGTCATGAATTGTGTAGAAAACTATCAATATTTTAGTGGCAATTGTTGATACTCAGGGTAAGTCCTTTTAAGGGATGATTTAATTATTACTTTTCAATAAAATAAAATAAAAAATTACTTTGGATTAGCACTTTGTTTTAAATATAAAAATGTCCTTTTCATTTGGATTATAGAAATGTCAATATGATCAAAAAAATTGATGTATTTATTGAAATGTAATAAAATTTATTAATTTATTAATTATTATTAATTATTTTTAATTTAAATTAGTTTAACATTTATTAATTAACTCGCTTATTTGAGCAGACGTTCTAAAGAAAGAAATGGTGCAACCATTTAAAAGAATGAGCAATAGTAATCGCAGTGTCATTATCAATATAAAAGGGGAAATGAGTTTTGAAACGGACTTTGTGGGACTTCAAAAAAAATTAGTAACTGTTTTTAAATTTTTTCTATTCAAATACATAATGAAAACGTATTTGGAAAGTGGACTGTATTCAGAATTTTGTAATTTTGTCGCTTTGAAACTTCTCTAATTTGGAGGTTTTAAAATTAAGAACTTGACTTTTAATCTCAAAAATCATCAAAATCATCAATATTAAAGAATTTTCATTTACACATATTTAAATCTAAAAATTTTGCAACTTTAAGTCTGAATTGGAAAATTTTGAAGTCCAATTCTTGAAAATTGAAGAACTTTGAAAATTGAATAGTTAATAATATGTTATATCAGTAGTCTTCAAAATTGCAGAAAACTATACATTTTAATTTTTTTAAATTAAAAGAACTTGAATTTTGAAAATATACATTTAAAAATTCTAAAATTCTAATTGCCTTATTCAGAAATTTCTTAAATTTGAAAGATTCGGAATTTAAAAGTGCACTTTTGTTGTTTGAAATGGTCAAAATCATCCAAATTTAGGAATTATGATTTATACAACTCTAAAATAAAAGAATGTTCCGTTTTATCTCTTGAAAATTATAAAAATTTTAACAATGGATAATTAAAAATAATGGAAGTTTTTAGTTTTATATTTTAAAATTCTTTAATTTTTATTAAGCACAAACACAATTTTTGCAATTTGGAAGATTTAGAAATAAAAGTTTGAATTTGGTCTTCAAAATCATCCATTATACTTAAAAATTAAAAGATATTAAATTGCAAATCATCAAAGTAGATCCATTTTAGAAAGATGTTCAAAATTGTAAAGGGTTTATGAAAAAATGAATGGTAAAATTTACTTACAATTATAGAATACATTAAAAAGCAAGAATGAATTGTTATAAATCATAAGGAATTTATTTATCTTTCTTTTTTAATTAAGGTTATATCAAGATGTTAACATTTTGTCTAAAAAATAACAAGATATTATTAAATTAAATTCATTGATATTAAAATTAATGTTTATAAGCTCTAAGCTTGCCGTTCAATTAATTATTTATTCTAAAAAAGTTTTTTAAAGTAGTTTATTCAATTCTTCCATTCTTACCACAACTTTTTCCAACTGCTTAGGTAAGTAATTTAATAGTAATTCATAAATTTAATTTTTTAAACAAATTATAAAGTGTGCATTAAAATTTATTATTGTAGATTAATATTAAATATGAATAATATAAATAAGATTAATATTATCGATTTACTGGTAGATAAATAATCTCTTTTGGTACAAGTTTGATCGTTATTGGTTACAATTTGAACTCATGGGTGAAAATTCGTCTGTTTTGTTAATAAATTAAATTTGTTTGAATGATTTTAAGTGTGTTGAGTTTATAATTAAAATTTTTATGGTTTAAATGTCCACGATTACATTTTTTAAATAGAATTTATCTTTTTGGTAGAAAATTAGTCTTTTATATTTTAAAGTTTAACAATTTTCCAGAAAATTGAAGTATTAGATTAAATAAAAAAGATTAAATTAATTTTTAACCAAAGTTGCATATATTCTTACGAAATCTGAAATTTATAGCTAAAAAAATAAATTTTTGAACCAAAAAGACGAATTTTCAACAAAATAATAAAAATGTTAATCAAAAAAGATTTTCCAGTAAAAAAATTTTAAATAAATATTGAATTTTCAAGTATAAATACGAGTTTGCTTCAAAACAGTTTTATTTTCAACTCGAAAATATACATTTTCAACCGAAAATTTCATTTACTTAATTTATTTTGAAAAGTAAATAAATATTAATTATATTTCTGATATTTATAATATGTATTATCAATCTCTAATGATAAATTTTAATTCATATTGAGTTATTTTTATTGAAAAATTAAATTTATGAGTTACTATTAAATTATTACCCTAAGCAGTTGCCAAATTTGAGGTTTCAACAAAGAGAAGAATTTTTTCGCATGCGGGACATTTATATATTCCTAACTTACTAAAAAAATTACTAACAAAGTTATTCATTTTATTCTTAAACATTTTAAAAATATGTAAAAACATTACTTTTTAAAGAAATATCGAATTTTGCTACAGTTTTTTTAGAGATTTTAAAGGAGTATATTCTATTATTGTTTACAATATTTATAACTTATTACAACAAATATTAATAGTGGTAATAAATTTAAAATTGAATCAAAGATACTTTAAAATAATTGCTCTCAAGATTTATTTTGGAATATAAAAGATACTTAACGACACTTATTATTTTTCCACTATCAAACATATTTTTTAGGCTGTCCCGGCAATTGTCGGTAACTTTGGATTAAATTTTAATATTATAGATCAATAATAATTATTATGAATAATAATAAGATGAATATTATCTATTTACTTGCAAATTTAAATATTCGGTTGTAACTTAAATTTTCTGTTGAAAATTTACATGTTCAAGTTAAAAATATAACTGCTTGAAAGAAAACTCGTCTTTTTCATTCTTTTAGGCTGAAAAGTCTCTTATATTAAAATATTTTTAGTACAAAAATTTATTATTTGTTTAAAAATTAAGTAATTCTCATTAAATTATTATTTTTTATTAAAAATATTAAACAGTTTTGTTAAAAGGTATCGTAGGTTAAAAAATGTAACCTTTTTGTAGAAAATTTGTCTTTTTGACTGGAAAATTCAGCAGTTTGGTCGAATTTTTTTTTTCATTTTTGACTGAAAAATCTTTTTTGGATTCATATGTCAACTGTTTACTTGAAAATTCGTCTTTTTGGTTTTAAAATTTATCTTATAAATTATAAACTTTATCTCTATTGAGCAAAAACAGAACTGTTTTATCGATAATTAATCTTTTTATGTTGAGGCGTCAACTGTTTTATTGCAAATTCGTTTCTTTTTTTTTTAATAATTTAACTGCTTTAAATTTGTATTCTGAATCGTTTTTGGTTGATATATAAACTATTTTATTTTTTTGATCAGAATTCACATTTTTGGTTAACATAATTTTTCAATTTTCTAACAAATTGTTCAAGTTTAAAATCAAAAAGACTAATTTTCTACCCAAAAAGATGAATTCTTATCAAAAAATACAATAGTTGATATTTCATCCAATAAATTTTTCAATAATAAATTGAAAACAATTAAATTAATTTTTTTTTAAACGAATTTTCACCCAAACAGTTCGACTTGTAACCAAAAAAGATAAAATTTCTACCAAAAGAGATGATTTGTCGACCAAATAAGATTTTTCATTAAAAAAAGACAAATATTTGTACGAAATTATTAAATTTTCTACCAAAATAATATAATTTTCAAATCCAAAAATATTGAATTCTCAATCCAAAAACAAGAGTTTTCTACAAAACAGTTATATTTTTAACTCTAAAATATATTTTTTTCACAGAAGTGTTAATTGACCACCAAAGAGTGAAATTTTCAAATAAAATATTTCAACCAAAGAAGATTCTAATTATAAAATGAAATTAATTAAAATAATTTATTAAAAAAATAAACTTTTAGTGAAAATGTTGAAGCCTTAACCTCAGAAGATTAATCTTCAACCAATTAGACACGTTTTTGTTTAAGAAAGATGAAATTTATAAATGAAAAGATAAATTTTCGAACCAAAAAAAAAAGAATTTTCAACAAAATAGTTGAAATATTGATCAATAAGACTTTTCAGTAAATAAAACTTTTAACCAAATGATAAAATATTAACCGAAAAGTAATTAAAATTGTTTAAAAACTTTTTTCAATTTATGTATTAATTTTTAAAAAGGATGAATTCTTAATCAAAATTTACAAAAAAATAGTTGAATTTGCAAGTAAATCTATAACATTTATCTTATTAATATTTATAATATTCAATAATAATTCATAATAATAAATTTTAATGCATACTTACTAATTTTATAAACAGATTAAAATTGATGAGTTACTATTAAATTACCTACTAAGAAGTTGGCAAAATTTTAAATTAGAATTAGAGGATGCAAAAAACTACTTTTAATAACTTTTTCAAAGTAAATAATCGTTTAAACGCAAACATGAAGCTTCTGAATAATATTTTTAGTATTATTTAATTTATTTCAATAATATCTTGTTATTTGTTTAAGCAAAAACTTAACATTTCGTTGTTAATTTTACTAAAAAATAAAGAAAAGTAAATTTCTTATGAGTTATAATAATCTATTCATGTACTTTAATTTATTCTATAATTGGAATTAAATTGCACACTTTTATATTAATTATTAATTAAGTTAATAATATACTTTTGTTCCAATCCACCAAATAAAATATTATCAACTTATAATAACGGTTTTTGTACCCAAATACCAATTCATCATTTTTAAATTTTTTTTGTGTATGTTAGCTTTTCGTATCTGTCCCAGAAATGGTTGGTTTTCCCTAATTAGCATAATTCCTAAAATGAGAAAAGGCAATTGAAAAAAGCGTGACTCTGCAAAATATGAGAACTGAGTGGACTCGGATTTATTAATGTATGTTTTCTTTTCAGGAGCAATTAAGATACAGTGGTGCTGACGAAGAAATGCTTAATTCAAGAGAAATGTTTCAGGTCGGAATTTAAATACGAAATGTAGGTTTTACGTTGAATTGAAAAAGTAATTACAATTCCCCTGGAAATTCTACTTTCCATTGGAGGTACTAGACTCCGCGTAATTTGGTAGTCGACTGCCTCCCAAATTACATCATTTACGGAAATTGAATCGCTAAAATGTGAGCTTTTCCTTTATACTCAAACGCGGATCCAGTGAAATGACATTGGGCTGCGTGGGGGGGGGGGGGGGAAATTGTATACACATAAATAGTGGAGTTCTTAAATGCCCAAGAATTTATGTTGAGCAAATGCTCTCGAGAATATCCTTAGCATTCAAGCTCGAACAGAGCATTCACAAAGCTTTGAAAAGAATTTAAAGAATTTATTCTTTAAGCAAATATATACATTATAATTAATGTAAATATTTTTACAAAAATATTGTAGAGCGAAATAAACATGTAATTTTTTAAATTACAGAATTGCTTCAAATTAGGTAATTTCAGAAAGTCTGGGAATTTTAGAGAGAACCTGAGAGAGTCAGGGAATTTTCGGAAAACTAAAGTTCAAGTTAATTTTATTATTGTGGTTAAAAATTAAATCTATTTAATTAAATTCAACTATTTTTTGTATAAAAATAAAACCTTTTTTGTTTGAAATGTCAATGACTTAGTTCAAAGTAGAACTACTTTGTTAAAAATTAATTAATTTGGTTGATGAATCATCATGTTTGTTGACAAACCTTTATTTTGTTTAAAATTTCATAATTTTGTTTATGATTATGGTTTCTGGTTGAAAACTATTTTTTTACTTTACTGAAAATTTATCTCGTATATATTTGGTTCAAAATGTATGGTCTTAAGTTGAAAACTAAAATACTTGGTTTAAAATTCCTGTATTTTATTAAAAATTCGAATTAGTGGGAGAGTACTTAAGCATTTTGGATAGATTTATTCCTCTTTTTAGTTAAAAATTCCTTTAAGAATTTAAATACTTGGTTAAAAAGGTATTTACTTATTTAAAAAATTGTCTATTTTCGTAATAAGTTCATCTTATTGGATAAATTTCCATCTTCTGGATTGGAAATTTTACTATTAGTTCAAAAATTCTTCACTGCGAATAAATATACATTTCTTTGTCTGCAAATACGTTTTTTTTTAAATCAATTTCTTAAATTAAAGGTGTAACTATTCCAGTTTTGCTTGGAAATTTATGTTTTTAGTTCAAAATTAAATAATTTTGCTAAAAACTCGTTTTTTCTTGTTGTTTAAAATTTACCTGTCTAACTGTAAATGAAACTATTCTCGTTTTGTTTTGTAAAGTTATATTTTTTATTTAAAAATTTTGACATTTTTTGAAACTTTATCTTTTTGGATAGAAAGTTAATTTTTTTGGGTAAAAATGGAATTTTTTTGTAGAGAATTCATTTTTGCATAGTTTATTGTTTCACTGGAAATTAAATTGTTCTATTAAAAAAAAAAACATTTATCTTGATGAAAAAAAACGATTTTAACTATTCTAATTTTTGTGTAACATTGATCTTTTTTAGATAAAAATTCATGTCATTTGTTGAAAATGAGTATTTTTCGGTACAAAATTAGTGTTTTACGATTAAAATCAAGCTAACTATTTGATTAAAAATTTACTTTTTTTGCTTGAAGATTCATGATTTTAATTCAAGTTAGGCTTTGTTAATTTTAGATTCAAAATTTGTCTTTTTGTTTGAAAAAAAGGATGTATAAAGTTTTTAAATGTATTTAAAAACAAAATTTGTTTGCAATAATATTATTAACCATCTAGGTGTATGGTAGATTTCAAACCTAGAAGAATTTAGAAATTTTTAGAAATTTGACTTTTTCACCATTTAAATTAAGCGCCCTTTTAAAATTTGAGATAATACATTTTTCCGCGAAATTTAAATAATTTAATTATTATTTATAAAATCAAGTCCGTATTTATTCTTAAAAATCACTTGATTCTTAAAAATATATTGAAATGCTTAAGATTTTTGAATTTTGTTAAATTCCTTGAAATCCCTTAAAATTTATTGAAATCTTTTTAATAACTCGCTTGACATTCCTCAGAATCACTAAAATTGTTTTGAAATCTTAAATAATCTCTTGTAAACTCTTCAATCTTTGTTAATTATTTTTAAATTCTTTAAAAAGAAAGTTTAAAATCGCGTCAAGTCCGTAGTTATTCCTTAAAATAACTTCAATTTTCAAAAATCGTTTAGGATTTCTTGCAAATCCTTACTTAAAATCATTTAATTTAATCATCTAATCAAATTTAAATTTAAATCTTTCTTAAATTCCTTAAAATCTTTGAGTTTTTTAAAATTCCTTGAAATCTCTTAAGATTTATTGAAATTTTGTTAAATAACTTTGAAACAACTTGCTTAAAAAAATAAAATCCGGCGTGGGGTGCTGTGTGTACGCAATGACAGACTTTGATTTTTAAGCTATAAAGTACCCCTATAAAAAAATTAGGTAAAACATATGCTGCAGTAAAGAATATATGTATTTTTTCCTAAAAAACTAAAGGTCGATCTCTAAAACATAACCTGAAAAAAATGTTGAAAATTTTTTAAACATTTCTTTCACCCCTATTTTGTATTTTAAAATTTCGACCTTTTTCTAATTAGTTTTATAGGTGTCTCTAACATATGTTTTGATGATCAAAATTGGTTAAGTATTTTTTGAGAAGAATGACTTTTTTATTTTACTTTCTCCCTCCATAACTCCCCTAAAAATAAAACTGTTGAGTTATCCTTTGGAGAAATGTTATTTCTCACGGATGCTTATCTATAGTGGTAATATAAGCTTAATACGTGCAGGGGGAGCTTTTGTATGCTTACCCCACTAGGCCCTGTTACATTTATTGTTTCTCGAAAATTTCAAATATGTTGTCAAAAGTGACGACTAACATCGTGCATCACAGCGTAGCCAAGGAGTTAGTCTGATTGTGATTGAAAAAAAGAAGCAGCATCTCAAAGATCATGGATATGTATCTTCCTGATTGTTGCCGAATAAAATGGACGTAAGAATCAAAAGATTATTTATCATAGCTTGCTGATCGCCACCTAATGATGAGAGTAAATTAAAAGACGCCTTCTGGAATACTTTAAATTATGCTCTTGGCACTTGCGATCGTGCGGAAGGAATCATTCTACTAGGATATATTAATAGAATGTATGGAATCCAACACGAGGGTACTGTGACAGGATGCTAGGTTATTCTGGAAATCTTCAAACGAATGGTAACGGGCACATATTGGTAAGCTTATATTCAGAACAGATGAAAGAATGCCTAGGCAGCATCTCAGAGATCAAGAATATGTATCTCGCAGATTGTTGTCTGTTAGAATAGACGTACAAATCAGAAGATTATTTATCATAGCTAGCTGCGCCCCAGCTGGTCATGATAAGAGCGAAGTAAAAGATGTCCCCTAGAACACTTTAAATAATGCTCTAGCAGGGTGACCGTTTTAATAGATAAAAAAAATTCCCGGTAATTTTCCGGTTTTTTCCCGGCTAGCAAAATTTTTTCCCGTTTAATAAAATTTTAAAAATCGAACTCAATACCAAAAAACTCAAAAAATAAACGACAAATTGAACAATTCAAAGCGGAACTCTTGAATTTAAAATTTTTTAAATTAAAGTTTACAAGTTTTGCAATGCAAAAATCTTTTATTTAAATGCTCAATAATTTACACGTATAAACTGAAAGGTACTAACACTTCGCAAGTGAACAGTTTTAAATGGAATAAAGATAAACTGAAAAATTCAGAATTGTTGACAATCATAAATTGTACATTTCAAAAATGTAAATTAGGTTTTAAAAAAGTAAATCCACGTTTACATTTTTAATTTTAATTAATTAAAAATATTGAGAAATCTGGAAGTTGATTAAAATTTTTTCAAATTTAAAATTATTTTTGAAATTTTTTCAGAAATTCTAAATACCGTGTGGAAATGCCCACAATATGATTTGAAACAAAATGGAGATTTTTGCAGAACTCAAAAAAAAAAAAATTAGAAGCTTTCTAAGAATTGTACAAGGCTCTAAAAGAATAAAAACATTTGCTTAATGTTCCTGGGTTAATTGAAAATGATTTTTCCCTTTGCAAAATTATTTTCACAGCATATTTAAAAAGATTTTAAGAGAATTCCAAAATTTGAGGAAAAATTCTATTCATTTTCAAAAATGTTTAGAAATCCTGAAAAATATCTCTTAAAATTACTTAAATTTTGCTACAAATAATAGTTCTTAAATTATTATTTCTACTTGAAAATTCAACAATTTCACTCACAAATTAAACATTTTTTAAATAGAACAATAAAATTTGTAACGTTAAAAGTTTACAACCTCTTCAAAACACTAGAGATTCAAAGCTTTCTATATAAAACAGTTCAACTTCAAATTTTTTACTTTTAATTATTTGGTTTAATTTACTCGTCTTAAATAAACAGTGAAATATTGCTACATATTAAATACTTATTCTTTCTCTAAGTTACAAAATTTATATTTAAATTGGTTAAAAAGTAAATAATTTAAACTGAAACAACATATTTTATTTAGTAAAAGTCTTTGATTACGAATATCTTATTATTAAATTACTTTTTAAGGTGAAAGTAGTTCAAGTTTGAATCGGACGTTTACGTTTTTTTAATGACTAAGACTTTTGAAACAATCTGAAAATTTTTAATCTTTGAACGAATTTAGAATCATTTTATCAAACAAATTATTGTTCATTTTTTAATACTTAAAGTACAAATCGATTTGAAATATGCTTGATATATTTATTTATATTTACAGTTGATAAAATAATACTTTTTTTATGAAAATTCTTCAACTCTAAACGCTTTTAATTTTTAACTGTCTAATTCTTCAAGACTGCATTTTAAAATTATTTAAATTCAAAATATACGCTTATAAATAAAAATCTAATCTCAAGAATTTTTTAAGTAAAAAATTATATAATTACGCTTTGTAAACTGAATGATATCATAATTTAAAAAAATATCAATTTAAGTAATTATTGAAAAAATTGTTAAATTCGAACTTGCACAGATTTTTTCCTGAAAATTTGTAAAATTCCCGGTCAAGAAATAAATTCCCGGTGACTTTCCGGTTCAGCGGGCACCCGTCTAGGCACTTGCGATCATGAGGAAGGAATCATTCTACTAGGATATATGAATCAAATGGATCGAATCCAACGCGAGGGTAGTGTAACAAGGTGCAAGGTAATTCTGGAAATCTAAAAATCAGTGATAACGGGGACGTATTGGTAAGCCTAGATTCAGAAAAGGCAAAATAATGCCTAAGCAGCATCTCGGAGATCGAGGATTTGTATCTCCCAGATTGTGGTCGGTCAGCATGAACGTAGAAACGAGAAGTTTATTTATCATAGCTTGCTGATCTCCACCTAATGATGAGAGTGAAGTAAAAGATGCCTTCTGCAAAATTTTAAATCATTCTCTAGGCACTTGCAATCACGAGAAAGGAATTATTCTACTAGCATATATGAAAGGATCAGATAGAATCCAATGCGAATTTACTGTGAGAGGGTGCAAAATAATTCTTGGAAATTTGAAAAAGGTTTTTAGCAGGATCATATTGGTAAGCTTATGTGCAGACACGATGAAAGAAGGCCTAGACAGGACAAGATCGCAGACGCTAATATAAATCTAAAATATATATTGCGCGTGCAGGATGTTCCACGAAGTCATTGTTAGGAGTACAACTGAAGTGTGTGGTACTGCAGTTGTAGGAAGAATGACTGGTGATGCATTGTGGAACAAGCTTATCTAAGAAAGTTGAATATCACAGGCCTTCGTGATGACGAGAGAATTAGAACAGAAAATGATTATGGTGAAAAGAAAAGAAAATTAAAAATATTATTTCAAGAAAGCAAGGATAAAATGAAAGCGGAATAAGAGATAAAAATTCAAAACTCTCATCTAGAAAATAAGACATTAGTCTGCCGAAAATAGTGATATAATAATCATGATTCGCTCAATAACATTCCTTTTAGCAGTGAAATTTTCAAGCGTTTGTTTTAACTACATACTTTTCCAGTTTTTTTCCCAAATAAAATTTACTAAGTCTTACCTAAAAAGTCGTCTGGCGAGAAATGGTCGCTGTCCCAGACCTGCAGATTCAATTTGCAAGGCAATTTCACTTCCGTTTCATCTCTGGCGAACGCTGATATCTTTTTCCTGACAACCATTAAATGCTCAGCTCTCGAAAAAGTCAAATGAAATACGAATCTCCAATTAAAATTTCCCTCCCCTGTCAATGAATTATAGTGAGTGTCTGTCTTCTGGATGTCTTCTGGCAGGATCCAACTGTGAAATAATAAACGCGATACACTTTTAGCTTTCTGCATGGAAATGAAGGACTTGAAACATTAAAAATAAATAGGTTACATTTTCGCAATGCTGAGTGCGGGGATGTAAATGTTTCTTTCCGAGCTAGGAAAAACGAAAAGTACGAAAGAGTCTCTTTTACGAGTTTTCACTTCACGAGTCACAGGATAAATAATTTAGACAATTTGTGGGAAGCAATTTTATTTGAGTGAAGAAAAATGTTTTTCTCCGAAAAGTCTGCATTTTTTGTCAGTGTTTTTTTCAATCAATTTTAATTTTAAAGCAATTGAAGATAAACTTATTTAAATCAAACGAATTATTTTTTAAACATTTATCACTTTTGAAGCGAATCCTCCGAAAATTCAAATTATTAATTTAATTTAGTTCACGTTAAAAAAATTAAAAGAAATTTTTTTTGTATGAGCAGAATTTGCCAGGGAGCACTAATAATAATTGGAAATTAAACCAAAAATTTGGTTTAATTTGGATATTTTTTCTGTGAAAAGCATTAAAAAACGCAAAATATTTTTAGAAACATAAAAAAAAGTTTCTCTAACAGAAAAATATTTTCATGATTTTTCGATTCTAGCTGAAAAAAGCAGCTTCGACATACTCAACTATATCCAAAAAAAGTCTCCATTTAATTAAATACAAAAAATATGCTTTTTTTAAATAAAAAAAAATTATTTGATATTTTTTATTTCTTACTTTTATTATTTTTCAATAGCAAAAACGATACACAAAAAAAAATCGTATAAATTTTTGATCAAAATGAATTCTTTTGCTTCCTCATAGAAAAACCTTTTTAATGGTAATATTAAAAAAACATTTATTTCATTTAATTAAACATTTATAAATTTAAAAATGTCTGATGCAAAGTATGCACAGTTCTTGCAAGTGAATAGTAACAGAAATGAGAAATAAAACCAAAACTTATATTCAGCTTGCAATTTTTTTCTTGTGAAAGTGTTAGAAAATTGTAAACCATTTTTAAAAAACACAGATTTTTTTTATAGTAGAAAAATATTTTCATGATTCTTAGATTCAAGCTAAAAAAACATCAGGTTCGTTTTTTTCAACTATTTCCAAGAAAGTGTCCATTTATTAAAATCCAACATTTTTTATTTCCTACTTTTATTATTTTCCATTGGTAAAAACAATACATAAAAAAATTTCCACACTTTTTCTCTAAATTAAGGCAATTCGATTGATTTTGGAATTTCAATATATCTAAAAATCTATAAAGTCAATGAAAAAAAATGTAAAATTAATTTTTTTTTATTCTTACTTTCAAAATATATTTTTAGGTTTGAAATGAAGAAATGTAAAAAAAATAAGGATAGGCGTTTTTTGAAAATCCATTTTTAAAAAAATTTTTTTTGCGCTCAAACTGAAAAATCGATTTAAAAATAGAAAAAGTTTAGCAAATTTTTCTCAGTGAAAATCGACGTTTTTGAGAAGTCGCACAAAAGGGCACAGAAAAACGTCCGCGGACAACTTTATTTTCGGGAGACAATTATTTTGCAGTTTTTACTTTTTTTTTAAATGAAAGCTAATCAAGATTTGCATCGAACTGTCATGCCAGATTTTTTCTTTTTTGTTTATTTAATAACAAAAATGACCGATTTTAAAAAAATGCTTTCATTCAATCAAAAGTAACTATAAAAGTGAAAGCAGTTATTCAAAAAAAGGTGTACAAAAGCAAAGAAACTGTTAAAAAATCTAATTAATTTTTTATAAGCAAATAAGTGAATGAAAATTTATTCTAAATTTAAAGAACTTATGGACGAAAAGAGTTTTCTAATTTAATTAATTATAGTTAATAAATAAACAAAAATAACTGGCTGTTCATTCAGTGAAAAAGGCGGTATTTTATTTATAAACACATGAAATTATAAAAATTTGTTTGAACAATCGTTTACAATAAAAAATTGTTTACTGCCATTAAAATCTTTTTACAAATTTAGAAGTTAGTTATTTGCAGTTAATTGCAGTTAATTATTAATTTTGATTTGTTGACCAAATACTATACTTAGGTTTTGTTTCCAAGTAATATGTGATCGATTCCATACAAAAAAACATTATTTGTTCCATCAATAACAGAGGATATAGATATTTATTCATAAAAATTTCTTCTAAAATAACAAATTATTTATTAACGTTTATTATTTCGACTAAAAAAACTCTTTTTGTCCATCAATTGTTTAAATTTGGTATGAATCAAGTGCAAACTTTTATTAGCTTTCATTAAAAGCAAAAAAAAATTAATTCGTATGATAATTGTCTTCTGAAAATCAATTTTCATACGGACGTTTTTTTTCCCAACTGTGAGCCAAGAATACCTCCAATGTAGTACTTTTTTCTAAGAATAATAATTAATTTTTTTTTAACAAAAAATATCTTCAAATTTGTTAATTGTATTCATATCTCGCTATGAAAATTGTTAATAAAAATGTTTTAAAAAGTTTTTCTATACCCTTTGACGTAGATATCGGAACATTTTTCGCCTGTCAGGAACTGATTATCAACAAGAGGAACGTTCTCGGTATTCCAGATTATTACACGAAGTTCGAAGTCTTCCGGGGTTTGGGGCGAGATATCAATCGCCGGTTTTGGCGGAAGCTCGTTCATCGGAAACATGTCTATCCACATTTCTAACTTGCCCTGAACAGAACCGTCAAGGAAATTTAGAACAGTCAAATGTTACATCCACTTCAATCTCATCTCCGAGATAATACGTTATTCAAACTGGCAAGTTAATTAAACAAAACTGGTAATAAAAACAAGTCTAAAAACTAATCTGAAACATATATTTTCTTTTTTCAGTTTATTTTCCCATTGAAAAATATTGTCTGTAATATCCATTTTCAAAATAAAAATTTCGAAATAGGTAATTTTATTTTATAATTAAATTTATTTCTAAATATTCATAAACACTATTTACAAACAAGACAAAGTTAATCGTAAATGTTTTTTTAATGTTAGGAAGTAATATTCTTTAAAAATTTCTACAAGGCTTTTACACACTTTTTCACACTTTTACAAAATTTCAATTGAAACTTTTTCACATTTCCAAAGAATACATAAATCTTCTGAAAATTCATTGGGAAACTTTAAATTATTTATTTACTTCAATAACTTTTCTTGAAAGATGACTTAAATAGATTAAAAACAATATTGAATTATTTCCCAAAATTTTTGAAAACCAATGTAAAAGATTTTAGAGTACAAATTTTGCAGTTTTGTAGGATTATAAAATGTTAGGCAAAATTTTAGTAAGACTAAGAGATGTTTAGAAGTTTTGAGAAAATTCCAATATAATTTTGAACTTGTAAAAAGTTTAAAAAAGAAGAAAATATTGTAGATTTTAAAAAGGAAAAAATTATTGTAGATTTAAAAAAAAAGAAAACTCGAACGATTTTTTATTTTGAAAAATGAACTTAAAGATATGATAGAGAAAGATTTAGAATTGTATTTTAAATAACTTCTTCAAATTTCGAAAAAGACTGTAGAATATTTTAATTTAAAGTTTTTCAATTTTGCAACATTACAACATTTTAAAAAAATGCAGTCAGCATGGGAAATATTTTCGAAAGATTTAGAAAAAAAATGTTTTAGGATATTTAAAGGTTTGTAGACAATCAAAAAAACTTTTTTAGATTAATCGAAAAACTTAAAATGAATCTTTAATTTGAAAAATTAATCTTTACATTTTTTTTAAATTAAAGTAATTTTAGGAAATTTACAAAATTATAAAAATCAGCTATAAGATTTAAAGGCAATTACTTACATTTTAAACAAATTTAATAAAAATTTAAATCATTTAAAAAGATATATAGAAGGCTTGGGAGTTTTATAAAAGATAAGGAAATAAATAAAAATTTGAAAAAATACAAAAATTTAAAACAGAATGTAGATTTTTCGATTCGCGAAAAAAATTTAAATCATTTTTCGTGTTGGTATAAACGAATTTTAAAAGAAAATTAAAAAAGATTTCAAAAGATACGAAAGGTTTAGAAAACTATGGAAAGAGAATCCTTAAGATTATAAAATAAATGTTGTCAAACTTGCAAAGATTTTTTTTTTTGGGAAAAATTTAAAACTTTGTATTAGATATTTTAGATTTTTAAAAAATTTAAAAATATTAAAAATATGTAATAATAAGCAAAGATTTTTGGAAATTTATAAACTATCGCTTTTAATTTGTCTGCTTTTCGTTTCTTTTGGTAGAAATTTTCTATTTAAATTGATTGCTGTGTTTTGGTTGAAACTTAGTCTCCTTCGATAAAAATTCAATTTTACAGCTAAAAATTAATTTTAATATTTTTAATTGAAAAGCAGTTTTTTTTGAAAATTTTTTTTTTAACTTAAAATTCACTATTTTATTGATTTTGTGACTTTTTTTAGTTAAGAATTTTATTATTTGATTAAAAATTCGTCTATTACAAATGGTTTGTTTTTTTGGTATAGGAACTATTATAAATTTTTTTTGCATTGAAAATTTACGCTTTTATCGAAAATTTATATTTCCGAGCAAAAAATTGGAATTTGTGGTAAAAACGCCGTCTTTCGTCTTAAAAGTATTTAAAAACAGATTTCCAAAATTGTAGAAAAAATAATCTGGAAAATTTTTTAAGCATTTAAAAAAAAATTACAGATTTTATTAAAAATAGTACAAAACTTCGAATCATTTTAAACGGTATTGAGAATTTTTGAAAGAATTTCAAAAATAATTCAAAGTTGAATAGATTTCAAGTAATTAAAAGTAAAATTATACAAAAATATTTAATTAATATTCCTATAAAAATATTAAATGTTTTTTTACAGTAGAAAATTAATTTTTAGAGAATATTTAAGAAGATATCAAAAGATTTCAAAAATCTTAAAGAAAAATTAGAAACTTTTAAGTTATTATTTTGCAGGATTGATTAGGAGTTTTATAGCTAATTCAAATAAATTTAAAAGATATTTATAAATTTAAAAAAAATAAATAAATAATTTAAAATTTGAAAAGATTCCAACTAAATTTGAATGAAAATGTAAATTTTCAAATTTTTCAAAGCAAAATTTTGCAGCTACTTACGAATTTTTTAAGATTGAGGATAAAAGAAATTCTTAAGATTTTTGGGAAATCCTTCAAT
Source organism: Druon quercuslanigerum (assembly GCA_010014905.2). NCBI lineage: Eukaryota > Metazoa > Arthropoda > Insecta > Hymenoptera > Cynipidae > Druon > Druon quercuslanigerum. Next base: position 3,044 of record JAAAKG020023513.1, on the reverse strand, counting down.
GATTTTTTTGTTTTAAAAATTATTTTTGTCGTAATGCTTAAAAATAGTTTAAAACTAAAACAAATTTAGAAAAATTAATAAAAGTTGAACAATTATTACTTTAGAATCAATTCCATTTTGTTAATAGATATTTAGTAGCTTTGGAGAGATTCAAACTAATTGTATTCTTTCAAGTTTTAATGCTTTTCACTGAAAATTGCTTAAAACGATATCATTTAAAAACAAAATTTAAATTGTTTAATTAATTCTTTAATTTATTTAGAGAATTAAAAATTATAGCGTGGATTTCTAGATGAACCTTCAATTTGCAGAATTTATGAATAATTAACCAAATTAATTTTTAATAAAAAGGACGAATTTTTAAACAAATACATAAATTGCTGAAAATGTTTCTAAAAATAACATCTGCTTGATAATATTTGGTAAAATATAACATTTTATATTTTTATAAACTGATTAGATAAATCAGTTTGAAGTTTAAGAAAATCAAGTACAACGAATTCATTCCTTTGATTATGAACAAATTATAATAGTTAAGTATTAATTATAAAATATTTCATAAAGATTCGCTGAGTGAATCTTAGCATGCAGTGCTATTATTCATTCTCATTTTAATTTAGAAACCGATATTTTTTCTACGTGTAACTGCTAAAAATTTGTATTTGTTTATCTAAATTGTTATAATTCGCAAATTATTATTGTAGATATATTATTCTTAGAAAGATTTGCAATAATTTAAAAAATGAAGGAAAATGCAACTTTAAAAATACCTGAAATTAAAATATTTTTTTACATACACTATTTACAATAATGGTTATTCTTAAGTTTTTAATTATTTTTTTGAATTAACGTAACTCTTTTATTAATATTATATTCAATACGCCTCGTTGTACAATATTTTAAAATTCAAAGTCATAAGTTTAATGAATTTTAAACTGAAGTCGTTAAAACCGTAAGTAATATGCAAGATAGTAACTATAATAAATTTTGAAATTAGTACTGTGCAGATTTTATTAATGTTCACATTCGAATTATTGCAGATTGATAGATCTAATATTGCATTTATTTCTCACTTTTAAAACGTTAAAAATGTTTAAATTTGTGAAGCTTTCAATTTCCAGTTAAAGATTTTAAAAGTGTGATTTGACTGCAATTTTTGATCTATCAATCTGAAATAATTCGATTCGGAAAATTTATAAATTTACACGGTACTAATTTAAAAATTGATTATTGTTACTATCTTGCATGTTATTCACTTTTTTAACGTTTTCAGTTTAAAATTCATTAACCTTATGACTGAATTTTAAAATATTGTAAAATTAGGCATATTCAATATAATATTATTACAAGAGTTACGTTTAATCAAAAAAATTATTAAAAATGTAAGAATAACCATTAATGTAAATAGTTTTTGGAACAAAATATTTTAATTTTACGTATATTCAAGATTGCATTTTTCTTAACTTTTTCAATTACTGCAAATTTTTCTCAAAATAATATATCTTCAATAATAATTTGCAAATTATAACAATTTAATTATTTCTTAACAGTTTGGATAAACAAAAGAAATTTTTAGCAGTTACAAGTAGAAAAAATTCGGTTTCTAAATTAAAATGAGAATGAATAATAGCACTGAATGCTAAAACTCACTCATTGAAAATTCATGGAATATTTTATAATTATTACTTAATTATTATAAATTGTGTACAAAAATATTTTTTACTACATTTTTATTATGAATTGTGACTAACTGAGACATTCAGCTTAATCTCAATCTGTTTGCATGAAAAGAACGAATTTGTTGTACTTAATATTCAAAAACTTCAAATTTATTCACCTAATTTGTTTACAAAAATGTAAATTGTTATATTTGACCAAATATTAATAAAAAGATATTATTTTTAGAAATATTTGCAGCAAATCATGTATTTTCTTGAAAATTCGTCTTTTTTATTAAAAATTCATTTTTTTCGAAAAAAATTACTCTTTGGTTGAATTTTTGATTTCTAATCGGAAATTAAATTTGTGACTGCAAATTTAGCTATCCTATTTGAAGTTGAAATCTGATTTCAAAATCTTCAAAAACCTAAATTTTGTTTAAAATTGTATGGAATATTTTTAAATTTTTTATTATTTTTGAAATTGTCTAGAAACTTCTAAACAACTTTTTACATCATTCGAGTTTTCTCTTAAACTTTTAATAAATCCTGTAGAATTAAAATAATGCTTCAAAATCTTTCAGATTATTTTCTGACTATTTTGGAAATATTTTTAGGTCTTTCTAAATGTACTATTAACATTTATATAAAAAAGTACAGAATTATGATTGATTTTTTAATTTTAAAATACATACAATTATTACAATATATTGTATTGTGTTGCAAATTATTTCCAATCTCTCCAAAGCTACTAAATATCTTTTAAACCAATCGAATTTTTTCTAAAGTAATAATTGTTCAATTTTTGCTCATTCTTTTTAATTTGTTTTAGTTTTAAACTCTTTTTAGGTATTATGTCAAAAATATTTTTTAAAACAAAAAAATCATTGAAGAATTTCCCAGAAATCTTAAGAATTTCTTTTATCCTTAATCTTAAAAAATATTTAAATAGCTGTAAAATTTTGCTATACATTATTTAAATATATACATTTTCATTTAAATTTGGTTGGAACCTTTTTAAACTTTTAAATTTTTTTTTAATTTCTCAATATCTCTTAAATTTATTTCAATTTCTGTTATAAATCTATTAATCAATCCTGCAAAATAAAAGAAATAACTCAAAAGTTTCTGATTTTTGTTTAAGATTTTTGAAGTTTTGTTAAATCTTCTTAAATATTTTCTTAAAATTAATTTTCAAACGTAAAAAAACATTTTAAATTTTTATAGGTATCTAAATGAAATTTTCCTATATAATTTTACTTTTAATTATTTGGAATTTTTTCAACTTTGAATTGTTTTTGAAATTCTTTGAAAACTTTTGAATACCGTTAAAAATGATTCGACGTGTTCCTGCTATTTTTAATAAAACATGAAAATTTCCAAATA
>JAAAKG020023502.1:0-20129 GCA_010014905.2 Druon quercuslanigerum | reverse complement strand
AAAGGACAAGAAAGGTACCAGAACGTGACGATAGAGGCAGGGAGGTATAGAAGGCGGGAAAGTTTGAATTGGAAATTGGATTCATGGATAGCGAAAGTGATAACATCGAGAAAATGTCGGATTTAGAGCAGGAAGTGTTTAATACAGAGAAAGAGATCAAGGAAAGTAAGGCAAGGGGGAAGTATAAAAAACTATTGAAAAGGAAATATTAAGAGCAAAAAGCGAAGGTTTATGGTTTTATTTGTAACTTCAATTATTTTTTTTAATTCTTGAATTTTATCAAAAATTTGTCTTTTTTGTAGCAAATAAATGTTTCTATTTCTAAATTCAGTTTGTTTTGTTGAAACTACAACTTTGATTTTTGGTTGGAAAATCCTGAATTTTATTAAAAATTCGTATTTTTTTATAGTAATTTAATCTTTTTGTGTAAAAATCCTATTTTTTAAGTTGAAAACTAAACTTTTTTGGTTCGAAATTCTTGAATTTTGTTAAAAATTGGTCCTTTTTATATTAAATGAATCTTTTTGTTTAAAAATTCTTTTTTTTATGCTAAAATTTTTTTTGTGTTGAAAATACTACTTTTTGGTGGAAAATTCTTTAACTTTGTAAAAAGTTTTTTGCTTTTTTTTGTTTGAAAATTTATGTTTTTATTTTTTAACTTCAATTATTTTGTTGAAAATTCTTGAATATTATCAAAAATTTGTCTTTTTTAGTAGCAAGTTAATGTTTCTCTTTAAAAATTTATTTGGTTTAGTTGAAAATTCAACTTTGATTTTCGGTTGAGATATCCTGAGTTTTATCAAAAATTCTTATTTTTTGGTAGTAAATTTGTTTTGTGGTTTAAAAATTCTTTTTTTTCAGTTGAAAATTACGTTTTTTTGGATCAAAATTCTTGAATTTTTTTAAAAATTCGTGCCTTTAGGTGTAAAGTTAATTTTTCTGTTTCGTAATTTTTTTTTATTGCAAAATTAAACTTTTGTTTAGAAATTCTTAAAATTAACTAAAAATTCTTCTTTTTCAGTAGTAAATGAATCCTTGTCTTTAAAAATTAATTTTTTTTATTTGAAACGTCAACTTCGCTTTTTGGTTGAGATCTCTTGAATTTAATCGAGAATTAGTATTTTTTGGTGAAAAATTAATCTTTTTATGTAAAAATATTTCTTTTAACGTTGAATATTCAACTTTTTGGTTTAATTAAAAATTCAGTTATTGAAGAGAATTAGATTTTTTTTTGAAAATCCAACTATACTCTACAAAAAATACACTATTAAATGAAACTTTTTGATAAAAAATTATACTATTTGGTTATAAATTCAACTTTTTGGATTCTTGAATTTTATTGTAAATTCATGTTTTTTATTAGACAATTAATTATTGTATTTTTTGAGTTGAAACTTAAACTTTTTGATTTTGATTATCGATTAACTTTTTTTTTGAAAATTTATGTTTTTAGTTGAAATCTCAAGTTATTATTTGTGAAAATCTTATTTTATTACAAATTCGTATTTTTCGTTTGTAAATTAATTTTTTTGTTGGATTGCCTGCTTCACAAAATTTAAAAAGGCACATTTATTATAATAAACAAACAAAAATAGAATAAACGAAAAAATTGTCCTAAAAACCTGGACTATCCACGAAATTTTGGCTAAAATCATCGAAAAAAAGTTATATTTACTTAAATAAAGAAAATTCGTTGTAGGGAATTGAAATTATTACTTTGTAGGAATTTTTAAAATCTTTTTCCCTAAATTCAAAATTTGACTTTTAGGATTCCGGGAAATTAATAGTAGTCTTCAGTAAATTCAGAGAAAATTTATTAAAAATTTTAAGAAATAATTGATTTATTCTCATTTCTTTAAAAACAGAATAATTAATTCTCAGTCAAATAAAAGTTGTTTTTTAATGTATATCTGAATATGTTGAAACATATTTCGTCACCTCTACGAAAAAAATATTTGTACAGTTATTTACCAATAGGCAATAATATTTCAATCGAAATTTAAAAATCAAAGAAATTATGGAAAAAAGAGCAGGTGTATAATAAATAAATTTAAAAACAATATATCATTACAAACTTTTTCTCTGAAAAAAAAATGAAAATCTAAAAATCTGCATTTTTTTATTAATTTAAAGAATCCTTTCAGGAACCTAAAGAATCTATTAAAACACTTAGTTTGAAATTTTAAAAAATATACATTTTCTTTCACATCTTTTAAAGTCTTAAAAAATTTTTTATTATTTTTGAAAGTATTTTAGAACTTTACGTTTTTTACAGGATGACCAAAGATTACTTAATTTCATTTTCTGAAATTCAGAAAATATACTGGGGTTTTCTTTTTAACAGAATAATTAGTGATATATTGTGATCATTTAAAAATTAAATTAAAATTATGGATTGAATTCTATATTTTAAAGGGGCGATAGAAAAATCGAGAAAGATTTCCGACCATGTAAAATACCCCTAAAATAATTTTTGAAATATAGAAAGAAATTAATTTGCTAAGAAAAAAAATGACGAATTTTCAATCAAATTTAATAATTCTCGTCAAAAAAGTACAATTTTCATTTTAAAAAAAGTAAAAAAAATTTTTAATACCAAAATTTAACAATTTTAACAAAAATTTAAGAATTCTTGAAATCAGAAAGTTAAAGTTTTTAATTGAAAAGATGAATTTTTGAACAAAAAGATTAATTTACCACCAAAAATTTCGAATTTCTACAAAAATTAAAAAACGTGAACCAAAAATTATAATTTTCAAATGAAAAGAAGGATTTTAAAACGAAAAGATTATTTTTCATCTAAAAATACGAATTTTTAACAAAATTCTAGGATTCTCAACCAAAAACTTGAGATTTCAACTAAAAGCATAAATTTTTAAACAAAAAGATGAATCGAAAATCAAAATCAAAAAGTTAAAGTTTCAATTCAAAAAATACATTTTCAAAAAAAAAGATTAATTTATCATAAACAAAGAAGATTTTTAGCAAAACACAAGAATTCTAAAAGTAGAGTTTGACTTTTTTAACAAAAAAAAAAGAAGAATTTTTAAGAATTCTGAACCGTCGAATTTTCAACAAGAATTTCAAATTGAAACTCAAAAGAAAAATTTTCCAAAAAAAGATTAATTTGCCAACGAAAAATACGAATTTGTAATAAAATTAGATTTTCACAAATAATAACTTGAGATTTCAACTAAAAATATAAATTTAAAAAAAAAAAGATTAATTTTTAACCAAAAGAAACGATTTTCTAACGAAATTAAAGGTCTCTCATTCAAAAAGATGAATTTTTAACTAGAAAAGATGAATTTTTAAACAAAATGATCCATGTCCTATGAAAAATGAAGCATTTTGAAAAAAGTTTAAGACTTCTCAATCAAAAAGTTAAAGTACTATCAATCACTAAAGTTACCAATTTTTAAACTGATTTAAAACATCGAAAAAAATAGATCTGTTATTGAATTCTGGTATTCTTCATGGAAGTTTCTAAGTATTCTTTAAAAAAAAATATTTTACAATAAAATTCAAGAATTCGCATCCAGAATGTAAAATTTTCATCTAAAAAGTATTGATCTTTTACCAAAGGGTTAATATTCTACCAAAAGTTTCGAATTTTTAACAAAATACAGGAATTTTGAAACAAGAATTGAAATTTTTTAACTAAAAAAGATAACTTTTTAAACAAAAAGGTTCATTTAAAACCAGAAAGACGAATTTTTAAGAAATTTTAAGAATTCTGAACCAAACAGAAAAATTTCCTACTAGAAACCTTAATTTTTGAAAAAAATTAATTTTTTATACAAAAAGACGAATTTTGAATAAATTTCAAAACTTTGCAACCAAAAACTTAAAGTATAAATTAAAAAATAAAGTTTTAAACAGAAAGATTAATTTACTGCCAAAAATAACGTATTTTTGACCAAATGCAATAATTCTCCACCAAAGCGTGAATTTCTACGAATTTTTTTATTTCTAAGTAAGTAATTTAACTTAATAACCTCGTTGTTAAGTCCTTAACCGAAATATAAATAAAAAAAAAATTAATTTACAACTAAAAAAGAGGAATTTTTTATATTATTCAAGAAATGAATTTTTACTAAAATTCCAGAATTGTGATCCAAGAAGTATATAAAAATATAATTCTCAATTGAAAAGAAGGATTGTAAAATAAAAAGATTAATAGAAAATCAAAAAGTCGAAATTTCAACTCAAAAAGTACATTTTTAAAAAGAAAGATTAATTTTTATTTATGAATTTTCTATACAATTAGTCTAATTATCTAAAAAAAATATTAAATTTTGATTAAAAAAAAAAATTTTATGTAAAAAAATACGAATTTTCAAGAAAATTGCAGACTTCTCAATCCTAACATTGAATATTTAACTTAAAAAGATGAATTAATTTACTACCAAAAATGACGAATTTTTGACAAAACAGAATAATTCTTGATAAAATTCAAGAATTTTCTACCATAATTTTAAATTTACAACTAAAAACAAAAAGATTATTTTCTTTTCAAAAAACGCAAACTTTTAACAAAGTTAAAAAATTCTCGACCAAAAACTTGAACTTTCAACTAAAATGAGACCTTCATCATTAGGTTTAAATAAGAATTATATATTTTCTCTAAATAAAAAGAAATAACTAAACTTGTAAATAATTACTTTTAAATAAACAATTTTAACCTGAATTTTTTTTCTAAAGTATGCTTAGAAGCATCCATCAAGATTTACAGAAATTAATAATAGACCTATTTTTTCCATAATTACAGCAGAATGATTAATTGACTAACAAAAAAGATGAATTTACAATAAAATTTAAGAATTATCATCCAGAATGTTGAATTTTCATCTAAAAAGTACGAATTTTTGAACAAAAGGGTTAATCTACTACCAAAAGTGTTGAATTTTTAACAAAATGCAAGAATTCTGAAACAAGAATGAAAATTTTTTCAACTTAAAAAGACGAATTTTTAAACAAAAAGGTTCATTTAAAACCAGTTAATCTTGCAACTTAAAAAATTAATTTTTAAACAAAAAAATTAATTTTCTATACAAAAAGAGGAATTTTTAATAAATTTCAAGACTTCTCAACTAAAATTTGATGTTTAAACCAAAAAAATTAAATTTTAAACAGAAAGAATAATTAAATGCAAAAAAAAATGTTCTATAACATTGAAGAATTCTCATTTAAAAAAATGAATTTGCAACTAAAAAGATAAATTTTCGAACGTAAGAAAAAGTTACTACCAAAAATGACGAATTTTTGACAAAATTTAATAATTCCCAAACAAAGCGTTGCATTTCTAAGATTTTTTTTTAATTTCTAAGTAAGTACTTTTACTTTATAAACCTCCTTGTTAAGTGCTAAACCAAAAAGATGAATTTAAAAAAAATTAATTTACAACTAAAGAGTGTAAATTTTTTAACGAAAAGGTTCAATTTTTAACAAAATACAAGAATTCGGAAACAAGAATTAAAATTTTTCAACTAAAAAAGAAGAATTTCGAAGAAAAATTTTATTTTAAACCAGAAAGACGAATTTTTGAGAAAGTTTATGACTTCTTAACTAAAAAGTTGAAATTTAAACGAAAAAATAAAATTTTAAACATCAAGATTAATTAAATGCAATTAAACTAACAAGATAAATTTTCGAACACAAGATTAATTTACTACAAAAATTAATGAATTTTTGACAAAATTTATTAATTCACAAAAAAGCGTTGAATTTCTAAGAATTTTTTTTTTTTAATTTCTAAGTAAGTACTTTAGCTTTATAACCTCGTTGTTAAGTCCTTAAACAAAAAGTTAAATTAAAAAATATATATTATTTTACAACTGAAAAATAGATATTTTTAATAAAATTCAAGAATTCTCAACCAAAAATTTGAATTTTTAACTGAAACATAAATTTTCAATCGGAAATATTAATTTTTTAATTGAAAAGATGAATTTTTGAACAAAAAGATTAATTTACTTCGAAAAATAACGAATTTTTAACAAATTTAAGAATTCCGAACAAATAATTCGAATTTTCAACTGAAAATAAAGAATTTTTGAACGAAAAGATTAATTTACTAACTAAAATGACAAATTTGTACAAAAATTAATCAAAAATCAAAAAGTTAAAACCAAACAACCAAAAAATTAATGTTTCAACTGAAACAATAAGTCTTAAAGCACAATGATTAATTGACTAACATAAAACATGAATATACAATAAAACTCAAGAATCCAAAAAGTTAAATTTTTAACTAAAAAGTATAAAGTTTTCAACAAAAAGGTTAATTTTCTACCAAAATTGTCGAATACAAAAAGACGAATTTTTAATAAATTTCAAGACTGCTCAACTAAAAAGTTGAAGTCTAAACCAAAAATATAAAATTTTAAACATAAATATTAATTAACTGAAAAAATAAATTCTATGAAATACAAGAATTTTCATTCAAAAAGTTGAATTTGCAACTAAAAAGATAAATTTTGGAACATATGATTAATTTACTTCCAAAAATGGCGAATTTTTGACAAAATTCATTATCTCCGAACCAAAACGTTCAATTTCTAAGAATTTTGTTTTAATTTTTAAGTAAGTACTTTAACTTTAAAATCTCGTTGTTGAATTCTTAACCAAAAAGATAAATTAAAAAAAAATCTATTAATTTACAACTAAAAAAGAGGTATTTTTAATAATATTTAGGAAATGATTTTTTAATAAAATTCAAGAATTCTTAACCCAAAATTTGAAGTTTTAACTAAAAAAATTAATTTTCAAACAAAAAAATTAAATCCCAACAAAACAAAACTAATTTCTAATAAATTTAAAGAATTCTTATCCAAAAAGTTGAATTTTCAACTGAAAAGATAAATTTTTGAATAAAAAGATTAATTTACTACGAAAGTTGAATTTTCAACTCAAAAAATACATTTTTAAAAAGAAACATTAATTTTCCATCGAAAAAAAATGTCTTATAAAATTCAAGAGTTCTCAGACAAAAAGTTAATGTTTCAACTGAAACAATAAGTCTGACAGAATGATTCATTGACTAACAAAAAAATATGAATTTACAATAAAATGCAAGAATCCAAAAAACTGAATTTTTAAATAAAAATTATAAATTTTTGAAAAAACGGTAAATTTTCTACCAAAAGTGTCGAATTTTTAACAAAATTCAAGAATTATGAACCAAGAATTTGAATTTTTTTACTAAAAAAAATATATTTAAAAAAAGGTTTATTCTACTAAATTTGACTAAAAACATTAATTTTTGAACAAAAAAAATTGATTTACTGCACAACAAAGCGAATTTTTAATTAATTTCAAGAGTTCTTAACTAAAAAGTTGAAGTTTAAACTAAAAAAATACATTTGTAAATAGAAAAATTAATTAACTGCGAAAAAAATAATTGTCTATAAAATTCAAGAATTCTTATTCAAAAAGTTGAATTTCCAACTAAAAAAATACATTTTTAAAAAGAAGCATTAATTTACCAACAATAAAGAAGAATTTTTTATAAAATTTACGAGTTCTTAACCAAACAAATGAACTTACAATAAAACTGTAGAATCCATAAAGTTTAATTATTAACTAAGAAGTATAAATTTTTAAACAAAAAGGTTCATTTACTACATAAATTGTCGAATTTTTATGAAAATACAAGAATTCTGACATAAAAATTTGAATTTTTCAACTAAAAAAAAGATTTTTTAAACAAAAGGTTTCTTTTAACACCAGTTCAAGAATTCTAAACCAAACAGTTCAACTTGCTACTTAAAACATTATTTTTTGAAAAAAAGCAATATGTATACAAAAAGACGAATTTTTAATAAATTTTAAGACTTCTGAACTGAAAAGTTGAAGTTTAAAATAGAAAAATAAATTTTTAAACAGAAAGATTAATTTAACACAAAAAAAAAAGAATTTTCTATAAAATTCAAGAATTCTCATTCCAAAATTTGAATTTGCAACTAAAAAGATAAATCTTGGAACATAAGATTAATTTACTTCCAAAAATGGCGAATTTTTGACAAAATTCATTAATTCTGAACCAAAGCGTTAAATTTCTAAGAATTTTTTTTTTAATTTCTAAGAAAGTACTTTAACTTTGTAACCTCGTTTTTCAGTCCTTAACCGAAAAAATAAAATAAAAGAAAATTAATTTACAACTAAACAAAGAGGTATTTTTAATAATATTTAGGAAATATTAAACAAACAAGAACATTAAATGCCAACAAAAAAAAACTAATTTCTAATAAATTTCAAGGATGCTCATCCAAGCAGTTGAATTTTAAACTGAAAAGAAAAAAGACGAATTTTTAATAGAATACAAGAATTCCTTAACAAAAAATTAAATTTTTAAGATAGAAATACAATTTTTTTAGTTTATAAGAAAGTAGTTCAACCTAAAGACCTATTTGCTTCATTTTTAACAAGAAAAAAACACGATTTTTTAAAACGAAATTCAAGAGGTTTTAACCCAGTAGTTGAATTTTCAATTAAAAAAGATGAGTTTTTAAACAAACATTTAAATTCTTTACCAAAAAAGTCTTTAAACAAAATTCAAAAATTACGAACCAATATGTTGAAGTTTAAACCAAAAAATATGAATTTTTAAACAAAAAGATTAATTTACCACCTAAAAATACGAATTTGAATTCAAATTCAAGGGTTTTCAATCAAAGTTTTGAATTTGCAACTACAAATATAAATTTTTAAACAAAAAGTTTTATTTTGTTTCAAGAAAAACGAATTTTTAACAAATTTAAAGAAGTCTCTACCAAAAAGTTGATTTTTTAACTAAAAATTATGGATTTTGAAAAAAAAAGATTAACTAATTGTTGAAAATTCAGCTATTTTCTATAATAAGTAACGGTTTGTCTTTTTTGTTGTCTTTTTACTTTAAAAGTAAATTAATTTTTGTGATAATTCACCATTTTAAATTTGAAAATTGAACGTTGAAATATTGTTGAAATATTGTCTTTTTATTTTAATTAATTTAAATTGTAATTAATTAGTTAAATTAAAGTTATTAAAAAAATTAATTATTTTCATTAATTTTAATTACTTTACTTTTTGTTTAAATTTGTCATTTTATTTTTGAACATGACACTTGATTGTTAAAATTCACAATTGAATATTTTTTGGATAAAAATTCGAATGTTTCGTTTAAAATGCATATTCTTTGCTAGAGGATTCAGCTATTTTATTTGTTAATTTTAATTACACTTATTTTCTAACAAATCACTATTTGTCGAAGATTTATATTTTTAGTGCAAAATTTATTTCTTTGATTGAAAATTGAACTATTTGTTGAAAAATATTTTTTTTTAATTGAAAGTTCTACTGCGTAAGTAAAAGCTGAACTGCTTTCTCAAAATTTTGTTTATTATTGATAATATGTATTTTCAAGATAAAAATACAATTTTTGTAGAGAAAATTTGTCGTTTGGCTTAAAAGTTCAATAATTTTTTTAAACTTTTTTTTCTCATCTGTAACTTGAATTCAATTATTTTGTTCAAAATTTAAGTTTCGTTAAAAAATAATTTTTATGATGGACGAATGAATTTTTAAAATAAATAACTATCCGAATTTTCAATTGTTATCATTATTTGATAATTGGAATGTCACCTTCATTTTTGAAAAAAACAAAATAGTTTGTGAAACTGTTTGTTTTCTTTCACGTCTTCCAGACAAGAGAATAAGGTTAAACAAATATTTTGTAAAGCTGTTTTATTCGTTCCAATTTAAAAAAATTCTACATTATCGTATCGTAAACCTTTTGAATCTTTTCAGATTTACTTGAAAACTTCATTAAAAAATAAAAAACAAAATTATTTTTCCGGGCATCTTGGGTAAAATTGTTTCTTATTTTCAAAGTTATCATACTCCTATTAAGAAATTAAAATATTATTTGAAAATCTTAAAAAATCTACATTTCGTTTTTATCTATTTTTTATTATTTAAAAATTTTTCACGTTGCTTAAGGATGTTTTAAATTACTTATTTAAAATCATTCAAATTTTTCTTGAAATGTTATGGAAATCCTAAAGAATAAACAAATTTGCCTTAAACTCTTCCACAATAATGTTTAACAATTGAAATTTGGTGATTGTGAATTCTCTTTAGTTAAAGCTTCTTTGGCTTTAACGAAAACACTCTCATCACGTATTCTCTCAGAATATTTGTTATGATTTCAGTATGATCTGGGCAACAATCAATAAAATTTATCAGAAATATGTGCTTAAGCAAATTATTATTAAAGATAAGAATATTCTCTTAGAATAATTCTATGAAATCCAAGTTAGGGAAGTGTTTTTTTTTGCTATTTAATATCATTTTTAATAAGATTCTTTTAGAATAATGTCACAAAGTTTTAGACTTTTCTGAAATATTCTACTTTTTATTTTAAGAAAGGTAATAATTATTGAAATTTAAACAATTTCATAAAGTTTAAACATTTTATTATTGGTTTTAGCAATTTGCTATTAGAATACCGAGGGAAAGTCGCAGTTAAAAAAAAATCCACTTTCAGTTCTAACTTCATTAAAAAAGAAGGCAAGGTTCAATTAGTGTTAGCCAAACATGATTGTTCAAACAATGTAATACTTTTGATAATGATATTCTCTTAGAATAATGCCAGAAACTACGTGTTTTCTTTGCAATTTAAAACTTTTTGTGTACTTTTTAACTAGAGTGTAATAAATAATTATATTCGGCAAAAATAATTGTTTAAACAACTTACTTTTATGTTTAATGATAGTTTCTTTGCATAATGCTCGAAATTTCGGTCTTTTCCGAATTTTTAAATTTGTCGACTTTGTACTTGAAGTGAGTTAGTATTAAATTTCATTTAGCAAAAATAATAATTTAAACAAATTGCTATTGTTTATAACTATATTTTTCTTCTTAAATTCAAGATAGTTGCAGCTTCTTCTAAAAATTTAAAATTCATATAAACTTTTTACATAGTAAATAAATTAATAATCAAGTTACCATGCATAGTTGTTTAAATAATTTATTATTGTTAATAACTATCTTCTCTTATATAAGGACCATAAAGTTGCTTTTTTTTCTTAAAGGTTTAGTTTAGCTTTGCCTTTTTACTTATGAACAAATAATACATAAAAAAGTCGAATAATTTTTTAAACAATCTCTTTCTTTTTTTGTGAATATATTTTTCTGAAATAAAACAGATGTTTGAAATATTTTTCAAAATTTCCATACGGATCATACTAAAAGTTAATTTTACTTTAAGTAGTTAGAAAGCTTAAAAATTCTAGAAAAAACTTTAACCATCCAGCATTAATGTGGGAGAAGATAAATATAAAAAATAATCATTTGTTTAAACTATTATTTTTGCTAAGCTGAATTAAATGTTAAAATCACATCAAGGTAAATGTGGATAAAAGCTGAAAATTTGATTTAAAAAACCACAATTTATAGCTTTGTTCAAAAATAATATTATTAAAAATAATAATAAATTGTTCAAACAATACTTTTAGATCACAATAACTATTTATTACCTCACTGTGATCGAAAATTAAAAAAGATGTGGCCTTGTGAGTCTATTTTAGGAGAAAATTGTTTTAAAAAATTAATTGTTTAAAAAATATATCTAAATATCTAATTATCAGCATAAGGTAGTATTTTATATTTATTAGAATGAATCTGCGTTAAAAAAAACAAAAAATATAATTAGCGCTAAATACTCTCAAAACCCATTATTTGACTTATGTGGGTTTTCTAAACCTATAAAAAAGACTAATAGGTTTGAAATTTAAAACATAATATTCTATTGCTACCGGTAAAATGCTTTCGGACACAGAAAAAAAAGATAAACTGAAGAACACAATATTTGAATAAATAAATAATGATTTATTGAGGCTTAATTTTATAATTATATTTTTCTGTAAAATTGGCCTGAATTAAAGTGGTATAAACTGCAGTCGAGACAGTTTTCACCGCCTGAATTTCTGAAAGGAATAACAATGTCTGGAGCCTGTTATAGCGTACCCAGAAAAATAAATAATCAAAACTAATACGTCAAGTCTGACCTCTGTAGCAGCGTACCCAGAGAAAGAATAAACAGAAAAGCCTGGAGCGTGTCACAGCGTATTCAGAAAGACAAAAAAAACAGGTTTGGGTCCTGTGCAGCGTACCCAAGAGAGGAAAAGGTTCTGTGGATCCTAAACAGCCTAGAAAAGCCGAGAACCTGTTACACCGTACCCAGAAAGATAAATTAAAAGTTTTCGCGCTTTCACAGCGTACCTATAAAATACGAGGTTAAAAGTTTGGAGCCTTTGTAGCGTACCAAGAAGGAAATCTAGAAAAAACCATTGAGTCGGTACAGCGTACCCAAGAGAAACAGATTCTCTGGAGCCAGTGTCAGCGAACCTAGATCTAATACAAAGAATATTTACCCCTAGGGCGTCAGACTAGGTGGTCACTCGGAGAGATGTCCACCAGTGTCAGCGTACCCAGATCTAATACAACAAATCTTTACCCCTTCCAAGCGTGAGAGTAGGTGGTCACTCAGAGAAATGTCCACCTTCGGTCTCGTCCCGTCCCTCCTCTTCCTACTTATACCCTCTCCAATTAAGACTGATAGCGCGAGAGAGGATCGTGCGCTTCCTGGCCACTCCGTGCAACTACCCTTTCCACCTATCGCCTTTTGGATGACTACGTCCATGTCAGACTTTTCCCGCGTTATTTGGTTGCCTATTCTCAGGCGCCATGCTATATTATTGCTGATTGTGACGATTTCAAATTAAGAACGAAAATAAAAAAAAATAAACAAAATGTTAAATTTTTTACCAAAAGCAGACATTGTCAACAATTTACTTGAAATTCATTTTAATATTTGAATTTTTGAACTAGAAAAGTTCAATTTTTAACCAAAAATGAATAGCTTAATTTTTTATAACAAAAAATTATTTTTAACCAAAAGGAAAAAATCTTCTGCAAAATAGATGAATTTTCGACGACATAGTTGAATTTTCAAAGCCGAAATATTTACTTTGAATCAAAGGATTGAAAAATTTCCTATCAAAAAAATAAATTTTCTACCAAATACATGCATTTTAAAAAAACATTCACCAAAAAGATTAATTTTTTAACTATTGAAGATCCATTTTTGACCAAAAGAAATATTTAAATTTTTATCATGAAGAATTAATTTAGGAAAAAGCAAATTTTCTACAAGACTGAAATTTTCTAACAAAATGTTAAATTTTCTGCAAAACTTAGTAACTTGGTTTTTTAATAAAAAAGGTAATAACTGTTATGTCAACTTAAAAATATTTTTATTTGATACAAAAAACAGTTTAATTTTTAACCGAGATTGTTCTTTAAAAAAAAACAATTCACAAAAAAATACATCAATTTCCAAACAAAACGTTTAATTTTTTAACTGAATCGGGAAAAGAAAGACATTTCCTACAATCCAGCGAAAATTTTCTACCAAATAGTTGAATTTTGTGCCCAATTGTAGAATTATATATATTTTTTAAATTCTTGAATTTTCTAGAAGAGAAGAATAATTTTTAACTGCAAAGCTAAATTTAAAACCAAAATTTTTTATTTTTGTATTAAAAAATTAATTTCTAACACAAAAAAACAACGTATTTTTAATAAAGTGGTTTATCGACAAAAATTTATTTTCTACACGAGAAAAGAAGAATTTAAAACAAAATATTCAAATTATCAACCAGTTAAATTTTTGAACGAGAATGCTCTTTTTATATAAAAAAACAGTTTTCAAAAAAATACATCAATTTCTAAACAAAAAGTTCAATTTTTTAACTAAAAAAGTTTCATTTCTAAACAAATTAAAATAGTTTAATTTTTATAATAAAAAATTAATTTTGAGAAAAAATAGGAAATTGTCTAATTAAAAAGGAATTTCTGCCTGAATCGATTATTTAAATTATTTTATTATTTTAATAGTTGAGTTTTGTGCCTAATTGTAGAATTAATTTGTTAAATTCCTTAATTTTCCAGAAAAAAATTTTTTTTAATTGCACAGCTGAATTATAAACCAAATTTTTTTATTTATGAATTAAAAAAATTAATTTCTACCAGAAAAAACAACGTATTTTTAATAAAGTGGTTTATAGAAAAAGTTAATTTTCTACATAAAAAAAAGAATTTTAAACAAGATATGCAAATGTTTAACTAAGAATGCTCTTTTCTTATATAAAAAACATTTTTCAAAAAATACATCAATTTAAAAAGGAAAAGTTGAATTTTTTAACTAAAAAATATCAATTTTTAAGCAAAGTAATATAGTTAAATTTTTACAACATAAAATTATTTTTCAAGAAAAAATAGGGAATTTCCTAAAAAAATACGAATTTTTTGCCTAAATAGAATAGATACATTTTTATATAAAAAAAATTAAGAAAACGAATTTCCTACAAGCCACAACCCAATTGTAGAATTATTTTTTTAAATTCTTCAATTTTCCAGAAGAGAAGAATAATTTTGAATTGCACAGCTGAATTTCAAACAAAAATTTTTCATTTTTGCAATAAAAGATTAATTTCTGCCACAAAAAAAACCAACGTATTTTTAATAAAGAGGTTCAATTTTTAACCTGAAAAGGAAAATTTTTAAAGAAAAATGTAATAAATATCATTTTCACTTAAAATTAAATTCATAAATTTCCAAACGAGAAAACCAATTTTGTACACATTACATCAGATTCCAAACATATAGTTGCATTTTGGAAAAAAGAAATGTCAATTTTTGACAAAAGTAAAATATTTAAATTTTCATAACGAAAAATTAATTATTAACAAAAATTTAACAATTTTATGCTAAAAAGTAGAATTTTCTATCAAAATAATATACTTTATTTTTCAACAGCAGGTGTGACCTATAAATTATATCTGACAATGACAGTGGATTACTTTGCCATGATAGTCAAGATTTTCATTGTCATTATCTGTTTTTATCCTAAATGTATTCGATTGTTGACCTAAAAATTATAAATTATTTATTCTAATGTGATGACCAAAGACGTAAAGATAAATAATGTGCGGTTTTAAATTCTAAAATCATGTTTATTAAAAGCGAAAACTGTACACAAAAACCTAATGAAATTCAAAAATTTGCATTGTCGTGTCCTCTTTTTCTCCTTAATGTATCTGTTTCTTCGACCCTGAAAAATTGTATATATATCGTGTGGTCTAGACAAGTATTCAGATCGTTGTGAAACTTTATACGCCAATTTTTTTTTTTTAATTAAAGAATCTTCATCAGAAAAAAATTGTTTCAAAATTAAATTTTCAAGATGAGGACGAAAGTGGTATTCGCATTCTTTCTAAGTGAGTATTTGAATTTATAAAAAATATATAATTAATTAGCTGTAAAGTGATTTCGTTAGATAATTAAAATAAATTTTTTATCTTGTATTCCTCTTCCGATTCAATAAAAAATTTTGAAAAGAATTCCCTCACTTCCAACTCAATGAAAATATAACAAATTATAAATGATCCTTTCTCCTATTCATTAAATAGTTGGTAGTTGTGAATTCTCTTTCGTGAAAGCCCTTTTTCATTAACGAACATATCATGCCTATAGGATACAGACATACATTTAGACGAACAGAAAAGATGGAAGTACCGATAAAAAGACATTGCATTTAATAATTTGCTTATAGAAAGGTGGAGAAAGGTCGGTTGAAAATTGAGTTTTTTAAACTAAAAATTTAACTATTACATTCCTGGTTCAAAATTTATCATTTAAATTGAAAATTCGTTTTTATAGTGGACAATGTGACCAGAAAAAATTTACATTTTCAATTAAAAATTTATCTTTTCTAATTGAAAAATTAACTATTGGTTTGAAAAAAATGTATTTTGTTAACAAATCGTCATACTTTGTATATAATTAATTTTCATGATTTTCTTTGTTTTATTAAATAAAAAACAGGTTGGTTGAAAATTTAACTATTTTTTTTAGAAAATTTAAATATTTATTTATAGAATTGACATTTTGTCTAAGAATTTAACTTTTTTTATAAATTCGTTGAAATATTAAGTTTTTATTAAAAAATACACCTATATGGTTGAAAATTCGTCTCTCTTGATTAAAAATTACTTTTAAATGAAAATTCATCCTTTTTTGTTTAACTGGTGCGAAATTTGTTTTTAATTTTTTGGTTAGTTGAAAATAAAATTTTTTAACAGAAAATATAATTCTGCCATTTTCAGTCAAAAAATTATTTTTTTATTTAAAAATTCATCTCTCGTAATTAAAAATTACTTTCTTTTATTTTTAACGAAAAATGCAAAACCTGATGTTTTAATGTAAATATATTTCAATTGCAGAATAAGAACATTTTTATCTATGAAAAAACTAGAATTTTCAACAAAACGGTTGAATCCTCAAAAAAATATAAATTTTCATTAAAAAAATAAATTTTCTGCCAAAAAAGGAATTTTTGAAAAAATATTTACTTTTGACAAATTTCCCTTAATGAAAGAGATTTTAATTTTTGTGCATTTAACAAAAAAAGTTTTTTCGGTTAAAAAATGTAGCAAAATTATAATTTTAAGTAAAAGATAATTTTTAATTCAGAATGGAAATTTCTAATAACTATTTATTGTTTAAGTTTTTTAAAGATTCCACATAGAAATCGAAAAAAAGTCCAGACAATTTATAAGACATTTTTTTTTATTTTACAGAATTTTATAAACTTTTAGGGAAACTTTAGTTTCAAAGCAATAACTTTTTGAAGCTTGGAAAATTTTGTAAAAAATAATCTAAACTTTTTAAAATTTTCCAATATTTTGTATCTGTTCAAAATTTCTAAAATCCTTAAAATTCGAATTAATTTTTGAAAATTTCGAAAATCTTAAAAAATGTTTTAAAACCTCTTGAATCTTTTAAAGTAAAAAACACTAAAAATTCGCCAAAATCTAAACATTAAAAACATTTAAAAATTGTATTCTGAAGTCTTCCAAAATCTATATTTTTCTCTACGTTCTTGAAATCCTTTCTAATTGTTAATTATTTTAAACTAAAAAAAAACCCTTCACAGACTTCAAATTAATCGAACTCGCCATAAAATATGTTTAAAAAATTCCACCTAAAAAAAAAAATTTCAGAATCCTTCAGATTCTTTTTCGTCAATTTTAGAAATCATTTGGAATGTCTTAAAATATTTAAAAAAATTCTCTTGAAATAATTTTTTTGAAAATACCAATTATCTTTGTAAAACTTAAAAATCTTTTGTCATGTTTCAAAATTTTGTTAAATATTCTGTATAAATCATTTTGTTGCGAATATTTGATTCAAGATTCATAATTTAAGTGGAAAAAGTATTTTTTTTTTGTCACAAATTTAAATTATTAAAAAAAATTTGTTATCACATTCTTATTAAGCTACAGAAAAAAGATAATAGTTTCCCAGTGAAAAAATAGCTATAAAATTTTATCAATCATTTTTAGATAGGATGCGTATTTTTTATTTTAATCCTAAAAAATAACATTAAAAATAAAAAATGAAATACTTGAAAAAACACAAGCGGAGAAAAAATTCAAATTTTATAACTAAATCAAGCCTGAAATTTTTTTATTGATAACTTTTTAATACAAATGGCAGTTTTGGTTTCATTCTTCAAAAATAACATTTAAAATAAAAATAAAAAATTGGTTGAAAAACAATAAAAGGTACGAAAAAAAATTTTGTAGACACGAAGTTGTTCACTCAATAAAAACTTTTGGATTGGTTATTAATCATTTTTTTCAGCAAAAAAACATTAAAATTTAAAACTAAATTTTGGGAATAATTTGACGAGCTACGAAAAAAATGAAAAAGTTATCACCCCGACAAACTCTACCATGTTTTAAAATTATTTTTTCATGGTATTCAAATTTTTGTTTCAATCAAAAAAAAACTTTAAAAAAATAAATTGATTTTTTGAAGAAACAATACACAATTTAATAAGATTTTAAATAATAAAATTGCTGTTTTTAATAGGATGTGCCCGCTTTTTTAATAAAAACAAGGCTATTGCATTTTTTGTACAAATTTTATTTTTTTCATTTGAAAATTTAAATATGGTTTTAAATTCTTTTTTTTTCGTGAAATGTTAAGCCTCTTGTTTCAAAATTTAATCATTATTTAAAAAATGTATATAAATTGTCAAAAATTTATTTTGTTTGGTAGAAATATGAATTTTTCTTTTAAATCTGCAACGGTTTCGTGCAAAGTTAATCGGTTTTATTTGAGGATCAAACTAGTTTTTTTTAAATGCGTCTTAATCAGGTAAATTTTTTTCTAGTGTAGAAAAATGTATACATTAAATTTTTTTATTTCACGCAATTCATGAAATTTGTAATAAATAAATATATTTTGTTATTATTTTTCAGTAATTGCAAATCTCTGCTGGACCACCTGTAAAGCAGGAAAAGTGAGTTATTTAGTTTGAAAATAATTATGAAAGCAAATTCGAAATGATTTTGTATTCTTAAAAACTTATTTCGAGAGCAAATTGCTAAAAATTTAGAAAAAGGACAAAAATGCATCTAGAAGATTATAGACAATTTTTTTTAATTTTCCATGATTTTGAAAAAATTTTGATGGATAGTTAAAAAAGATTGGAAACAACATGTAGTTTATTCAAAATTTCTAACAAAAAATTGAAAGTTGTCAAAAAAGAAACTGGAATATTCTTTTGTAATTAAAAAATTTTTAAACCGCTTTTTGCAGAATACACATGAAATTCTTACAAGTTTTTTTTTTTAATTTTAACACGTTTTAAGTGGATAACATTTTGGTTTTAATATTCCTAGCAAACTTTAAATTAATCTTTATTTTAACAAACTTATTTCATTTTATTTTTAAAAAAGAATCTCTGAGATTCTAAAGCAAATTGATAAAAATTTACAAAAATGACAAAAATGTATCTTGAAGATTATAGACAATTTTTTTTAATTTTCCATGATTTTGAAAAAATTTTGAAGAATAATTGGAAAAGATTTGAAACAAAATGTAGTTTATTAAAAATTTCTAACAAAAAATTGAAAATTGTAAAAAAAAACTGGAATATTCTATTGTAATTAAAAAAATTTAAACCGCTTTTTGCAGAATACACATGAAATTATTATAAGTTCTTTTAAAAATTTTAACACGTTTTAAGTGGATAACATTTTCATTTTTAAATTCCTCGAAACATTTAAATTAATCTTTATTTTAACACACTTATTTAATTTTATTCTTAAAAAAGAATCTCTGAGATTCCAAAGCAATTTGTTAATTTTGCAGATTTTTTTTTCAATCTAATGTAAATTTTTTTTATATGTCATACATTTTGTATTAGAATAGAATTAGAAGAATGCAATTTCCACGAAATTTTCAACTTATTTTCCACTTTAAAGTGAGAATAAGGCCAAAATTTAAACAAAAAAATTAAAATAATTCAAAATAAAATAAAAATTTGATGAATAATTTGAATAATTGCAAGAAATATTTACATGTTTCAAACAAATTGCAAAAACAATTAAAAATTTGTAAACACTGTAAAATATTTGAAACAAAATGTAGTTTTTCAAAATTTTGAACCAAAAACTGAAATTTGTCAAAAAAGAAACTGGTATATTTGAATGTAATTAAAAAACTGTTGAACAGCTTTTTGCAAAATTTACACGAAATTATTATAAGTTTTTAAAAACATTTCAAGACGTTTAAAGTGCATAACATTTTGTTTTCTAAAATTCTTAACAAAATTTAAAATAATCTTCATTTAAATAAACTTATATAATTTCATTCTCGAAAAAGAATCTCTGAGATTCTAAAGCAATTTCTTAATTTTGCAGAATTTTTTTAAATAAAAATTTCTAACAAAAAATTGAAAGTTGTCAAAAAAGAAACTGGAATATTCTATTTTAATTAAAAAAATTTCAAACAGTTTTTTGCAGAATACGCACGAAATTATTATAAGTTTTTTAAACAATTTCAAGACGTATAAAGTGTATAAATTTTCTTTTTTAAAATTCCTAAAAAAATTTTAATTAATCTTTATTTTACCAAATTTATTTCATTTTAGTCTTGAAAAAGAATCTCTGGGATTCTAAAGCTATTTGTTAATTTTGCAGAATTTTTTTAAATATAAAGAAAAATTTTTT
>JAAAKG020023491.1:0-20129 GCA_010014905.2 Druon quercuslanigerum | reverse complement strand
GCTAAAAATAATTCTTCTTGTACGAAAAATCAACTTTTTGGTTAAAAATGCAGATAATTATTTAAATATTAAACCATTTTTTTTACAAAAGATCCTTTTTGGTTGAAAAGTCAGCTTTTTTCAAATATGTTTTGTTTGTTTGTTTAAAAATTCAACAATTCGGTGGAAAATTGTTTTTTGTATTGAAATTTAATTTTTAAATAATATTTTAATTATTCCATTTTTGTATAAAAATGATCTTTTTTATTTTAAGATTGAAGTTGAATTTTTTCAAAGTTATCTTTTTTAGTTAAAAGTTCAACTAGTTCGTTGCAAATTTTTCAATGTTTTTGAAATTTCACCTTTTTGAGTAGAAAATATTTCTTCTTGTTTGAAAATTCAACTATTTGGTGCAAAATTCACGTATTTTGTAAAAAAGTTCATCTTTTTCAGTCGGAAATTTATCTTTTCGGTTTAAAATTAATTAATTTACCTGAAAATTAAATATGTCTTTTTTTATTGCTAATGTTTCTTTTTCAGGTAAGAAATCAATTATTTGGTTAAAAATTGCACTATTTTGTTCAAAATTAATCAATTTTTTTGAAAATGAAGGAGTTTTTGGAAAAGTATACTTTTTTTGAAAATTGTTCTTTTTGGTTCAGGATGCAACTTTTTTTTGAAAATTCTTTTTTTAAATTGAAATTTAATGTTTGATTAAAAATTTAGCTATTTTATTTTCGATGAAAAATTAATGTTTTTTAGTAGAAAATTGAACTGTGTATGGTTGAAAATTATTTTTTTTCTGTTAAAAATTCGTCTTTCTTGTTTGTTTAAAAATTCAACAATTCGATGGAAAATTGTTTTTTTTTAAATTTAATTTTTAAATTAAATTTGTATTGTTTAAAAGTTATCTTTTTAAGTTAAAAATTCAACTAGTTCGGTGTAAATTTGTGAATGTAGAAAATATTTCTTCTTCTTTGAAAATTCAACTATTTGGTTGGAAATTCACGTATTTTGTAAAAAAGTTCATATATTTTCAAAATTCATTTTTTTCAGTCGGAAATTTATCATTTTGGTTAAAAATTAATTTTTTTACCTGAAAATTAAACCAGTCTATTTTTTATTGCTAATGTTTCTTTTTTAGGTGAGAAATCAATTATTTGGTTAAAAACTCCACTATTTTGATCAAAACTTATCAATTTTTTTGAAAATTAAAGAATTTTTAAGAAGTATCCGTTTTTGTTAAAAAGTAAGCTTTGTTTTACAATTTAAAAATTTTCGTTATAAAGCAATCCTTTTTCGTTGAAATGTATATTATTTGTTTAAAAATTGTTCTTTTTAGTTCAGGATTTAACTTTTTTTGGGGGTAAAAATTAATATTCTAGATTAAAAAGTTTATGTTTTTAATTTTAAATTCCAATATTTTATCAAAAATTAATTAAATTTGTTAAAAATCAAAGAATTTTTGGAAAACCATCCTTTTTTGTTGAAAAGTAAACTGCTTTGTTGAAAATTGTTCTTTTTGGTTCGGGATTAAACTTTTTCATCCTTGTTTTTTGTAATGAAATTTAATTTTTCACTAAAAATTTAACTCATTTATTATTATATTATTATATTATATTGTGTTATTATATTTTTTATATACTTTTTAAAAATTTGTCTTTTTCATTTGAAAATTCCACTATTTTGTCAAAAATTAATCAACATTGTTAAAAATTAAAGAATTTTTGGACAAGTATACTTTTTTGAAAATTCTTTTTTAAATTGAAATTTAATCTTCAATTAAATATTTAGCTATTTTATTTTTAGTGAAAAAAGAATGTTTTTTAGTAGAAAATTAAACTGTATGGTTGAAAATTAATTTTTTTCTGTTGAAAATCCGTCGTTTTTGGCTAAAAATAATTCTTCTTGTACGAAAAATCAACTTTTTGGTTAAAAATGTAGGTAATTATTTAAAAATTAAACCATTTTTTGTAAAATCGATCCTTTTTGGTTGAAAAGTCATCTTTAAAAAAAAAAAATTTTTTTTTTAAATTCAACAGTTCGGTGAAAAATTGTTATTTTTATTGAAATGTAATTTTTTAATCAAATTTTAATTATTCCAGTTTTGTATAACAATGATCTTTTTTTAAAATTAAAGTTGTATTGTTTAAAAGTTATCTTTTTTAGTTAAAAATTCAACTAGATCGTTGTAAATTTGTGAATGTTTTTCAAAATTCGCCTTTTTGGGTAGAAATTATTAATTCTTGTTTGAAAACTCAACTATTCAGTTAAAAATGCATGTATTTTGTTAAAAATTTAACAATTTCGTTTTGCAAACTACACATTTTTGTTAAAAAGTCATTTTTTCAATTCGTATTTTTGGGTGAAAATTCAACTAGGACAACGTTGTTTTTATTGATATTATTTTTTTTCGCTTCAATTTTCACTCTTACATTTTTAGTGGAAAATTGATATTTTTTATTTTAACATTGAATTTGTATTTTTGAAAATTTGACTATTTGGTTGAAAATTTATGTATTTGATAAAAAATAATATTTTTTAAAAATTCATGTTTTCTTTTAAAAATTTATGTTTTCTTTTAAAAATTCCACTATTTTGTCAAAAATTAATGAAATTTGTTGAAACTTAAAGAATTTTTGCAAAAGAATACTTTTTTGTTGAAAATTCTTTTTTTAAATTAAAATTTAATGTTTAAATAAAAATTAAGCTATTTTATTTTTGGTGAAAAATTAATGTCTTAGTAGAAAATTGAACTGTGTATGGTTAAAAATTAATTTTGTTCTGTTGAAAATTCGTCTTTTTTGGCTAAACATAATTCTTCTCGTGCGGAAAATCAACTATTTGGTTAAAAATGCAGGTAATTATTTAAAAATTAAACAATTTTTTTACAAAGGATCGTTTTTGGTTGAAAATTGAACTGTTTTCAAATTCGTTTTTTTGTTTGTTTAAAAATTCAACAATTCAGTGGAAAATTGTTATTTTTTATATTTAATTTTTAAATTGAATTTCAATTATTCCATTTTTGTATAAGAATGATGTTTTTTAGTTTGCAAATTTGTGCATGTTTTTGAAAATTTACCTTTTCGGGTAGAAAATATTTCTTCTTGTTTGACAATTCAATTATTTGGTTGGAAATTCACGTAATTTGTAAAAAAGTTCATATTTTTGAAAATTCATCTTTTTCAGTCGGAAATTAATCTTTTCGGTTAAAACGTAATTAATTTACCTGAAAATTAAATCAGTCTATTTTTTATTGCTAATGTTTCTTTTTCAAGAGAGACATCAATTATTTGGTTAAAAATTCCACTGTTTTGTTCAAAACTAATCAATTTTTTTTTAAATTAAAGAATGTTTTGAGAAGTGTCCGTTTTTGTTAAAAAGTAGGCTTTGTTTTAAAATTCAAAATTTTTGTTATAAAGCAATCCTTTTTCGTTGAAAAGTAAATTATTTTGTTAAAAATTGTTCTTTTTGGTTCAGGATTTAACTGTTTTTGGGGGTAAAAAATTAATATTCTGGATTAAAAATTTATGTTTTTGATTGAAAATTCCAATAGTTTGTCAAAAATTAATTAAATTTGTTAAAATTCAAAGAATTTTTGGAAAACTATCATTTTTCGTTGAAAAGTAAACTGCTTTGCTGAAAATTATTCTTTTTGGTTCGCGATTTAACTGTATCATTCTTGTTTTTCTAATGAAATTTAATTTTCAACTAAAAATTTAGCTCATTTATTTTTGGTGAAAAATGTATGTTTTTAAAAAAAAATGAGCTGTGTGTGGTTGAAAAATTTATTTTTGTTATTGTATTTTGTTAAAAATGAAACATTTTTGTTTTTCAAACTGTAAATTTTTGTTAAAGAGTCATTTTTTTCAATTCGTCTTTTTGGTTGAAAATTCAACTAGGGAAACATTGTCTTTATTGATATTTAATTTTTTCACTTCAATTTTAACTCTTCCATTTTTAGTGGAAAATTGATATTTTTTAGTTCAACATTGAACTTGCATTTTTGAAAATTTGACTATTCGTTTGAAAAATAATGTATTTGATAAAAAATAATATTTTTTAAAAATTTGTCTTTTTCATTTGTAAATTCATGTTTTTGGTTGAAAATTTGTGGAAAAGTATACTTTTATATATTTTTGGTTCAGGATGCAACTTTTTCTTTGAAAATTCTTTTTTTTATTTGAAATTTAATGTTTAATTGAAAATTTAGCTTTTTTACATTAAACATATTATTAAATAATTCTTCTTGTACGAAAAATGAACTATTTGTTTAAACATGCAGGTAATTATTTAAAAATTAAACAACTTTTTTAAAAATGATCCTTTTTGGTTGAAAAGTCAACTTTTTTCAAATTCTTTTTTTTGTTTGTTTAAAAATTCAACAATTCGGTGGCAAATTGTTTTTTTATTAAAATTTAATTTTATAATTAAATTTTAATTATTCTATTTTTGTATAAAAATGATGTTTTTTAGCTTGA
Organism: Druon quercuslanigerum; assembly: GCA_010014905.2. Lineage (NCBI taxonomy): Eukaryota > Metazoa > Arthropoda > Insecta > Hymenoptera > Cynipidae > Druon > Druon quercuslanigerum. The sequence goes on along the minus strand of JAAAKG020023491.1, from coordinate 15,669 downwards.
AAATTTGTGAATGTTTTTAACAATTCGCCTTTTTGGGTAGAATATATTTCTTCTTCTTTAAAAATTTAACTTTTTGGTTGAAAATTCATGCGTTTTGTAAAAAAGTTCATATTGTTTGAAAATTCATCTTTTTTAGTCGGAAATTTATCTTTTCGGTGAAAAATGAATTTATTTATCTGAAAATTAAATCAGTCTATTTTTTGTTACTAATGTTTCTTTTTCAGGTGAGAAATCAACTATTTTTGTTAAAAATTGCACAATTTTGATTAAAACTAATAAATTTTTTTGAAAATTAAACAAATTTGAAAGAAGTGTCCGTTTTTGTTGAAAAGTAAGCTTCTTGTACAAAAAATCAACTATTTGGTTTTTTTATTGTTGAAAAGTCCCCTTTTTTTAAATTCATTTTTTTATTTCTTGAATAATTCAACAATTCGGTGGAGGATTTTTTTAAAATTAAAATTAAATTTAAATTATTCCATTTTTGTATAAAAATTATCTTTTTTAGTTAAGGATTGAAGTTGTAAAAAGTTGTTGTTTAAAAGTTGTTGTTCAAAAGTTATCTTTTTAAGTTAAAAATTCAACTAGTTCGGTGCAAATTTGTGAATGAAGAAAATATTTCTTCTTGTTTGAAAATTCAATTATTAGAATGAAAATTCATGTATTTTGTAAAAAAGTTCATTTTTTTTGAGAATTCATCTTTTTTCGTCGGAAATTTATCTTTTCGGTTAAAAATTAATTTATTTACCTGAAAAATAAATCAGTCTATTTTTTATTGCTAATTAGTTTGTTTTTCAGATGAGAAATCAATTATTCGGTTAAAAATTCCACTATTTTGATCAAAATTAAAATTATTATAGGTAATTATTTGAAAATTAAACAATGTTTTTACAAAGGATCCCTTTTGGTTGAAAAGTCAACTTTTTTCAAATTCGTTTTTTTGTTTGTTTAAAAATTCAACAATTCGATAGAAAATTTTTTTTTTTATATTTAATTTTTAAATTAAATTTTAATTATTCCATTTTTGTATAAGAATGATATTTTATAGTTTGCAAATTTGTGATATATTTTTATATTTTTATATGTGATATATATTTGTTCATATTTTTTGAAAATTCATCTTTCTGAATGTATCTTTTCGGTTTAAAATTAATTTATTTACCTGAAAATTAAATAAGTCTTTTTCTTATTGCTAATGTTTCTTTTTCAGGTGAGAAATCAATTTTTTGGTTAAAAATTGCATTATTTTGTTCAAAACTAATCAATTTTGTTGAAAATCAAAGAATTTTTGGAAAAGTATACTTTTTAGTTAAAAATTATTCTTTTTGGTTCAGGATGCAAATTTTTCTCTTTTCTTTAAATTGAAATTTAATGCTTAATTAAAAATTTAGATATTTTATTTTTGGTGGAGAATAAATTTTTTTTAGTAGAAAATTGATATTTTTATTTTAATATTGAACTTGTATTTTTGAAATTTCGATTTTTTGGTTGAAAATTGATGTATTTGATAAAATATAATATTTTTCAAAAATTCTTCTTTTTCATTTGATAATTCATGTTTTCGGTTGAAAATTCCACTATTTTTGAAAAAATTAATCAATTCTGTTTGCTTGAAAAGTAAAGTTTCTTCAAATTCCTTTTTTTTCTTTGTTCAAAAATTCGGATTTTAATTATTCCATTTTTGTATAAAAATGATCTTTTTTAGTTTGCAAATTTGTGAATGTTGTTGAAAATTCAACTATTTGGTTGAAAAATCATGTATTTTGTAAAAAAAAGTTCATATTTTTTGAAAATTCATCTTTTTAAGTCGGAAATTTATCTTTTCGGTTAAAAATTAACTTATTTACCTGAAAATTAAAGCAGTCTAGTTTTTGTTGCTAACGTTTCCTTTTTCATGTGAGAAATCAATTATTTGGTTAAAAATTTCATTATTTTGATCAAAACTAATTAATTTTTTTGAAAATTAAAGAATTTTTTAAGAAGTATCCGTTTTTTTTTAAAGTAAGCTTTATTTTAAAATTTAAAATTTTTGTTAAAAAGCAATCCTTTTTTATTGAAAATTTAGTGAAATGTACAATAATATAATGTAATCCAGAGTAATCCTATACATTCCGAAAAAATATTTTGTAATTCAGAGTAATTCGATATACAGAGCTAATTTAGGGTAATCTAAATAATCCGGAGTAATCCTGGAGTAATTCTGGTTCATTGAACCAAAATACATTTTTCTGTTTTTTTCCAATGGACTGTTATTAATATCCTTTTAGGTGCTCAAACTCGATATTTTAGAAATATTTTTATTTGGAATATGGTTAGAAGTGAGGAGTTAGGTGTGAAGAATAGAGTTCCATCCTTCCCACCTCTGGAGGATGGTCTCTTCAGTCGGGAGTTGATGGTGGGGATTCTGTGGGGTTGGTCCTTCCTGATAACAGACACGTGCCACCTGTCATCGTTTAGAAGTAGTTGCTTTTGGCCTCTTAAGAGGGGATTAACCAACGATCAGTCGCTGATGCTGAACGATACGAGAAGTGTTTAAAGCCAAACCGGAAGAGGATTCCAAAAAGTTCCAAAAAATATCCCTCAAATCTTTGTTTACAAAAAAAAAACTAAACATATTTTATCAAACTATATCAAAAAGTGGCTAAAATTGACTTCAGAGTGGAATTTAAAATTCTAATAAAATGAATTCATCAATTGAGCATTCTCTTCTGCAATTCAAATCCTTCAGACACAAAAACCGGAAATAGAGAATTATGGTACAGTTTTTGTAAAAAAGATGGCTAAATTGATGGTGAGGTCAAAAATTGAAATTTGGAATGATCAGAATAAAGGTCACGAAATGATCCTTAATTTCCGGCAGAACATTGGTCATCAGGATGACAGTTTTTCGAAAAGAAGTGAAGAAAATCGGAATTTTCCTCCGGAAACTTCAAGTTATGCGTCGGACTCGAGCAATGGAAGTGAACAAATTTTTCGAAGATCGGGGAGTGATTTGAAAAAAGTTTCTCCGGTAGTGAATAGTGTGTTTTCGATAGACAGTATTTTGGGAAAAGAGGAAACGAAGAAAGATGAAGATTTTTCTGAAAAAGAGGGTTTTATGAAGAGAGAGCATAATTTTGAGGAAAGGGATGAGCAGGACGAAGGACAATTTTTGAAGTCGATGACTATTCCGGCAGCTCATCATGGTAAACAAAAATATTTATTTTTGGTCGAATTCATTATCATTTAAAAATATTTTTGTAAGCTTTAAAAAAATGATATTTTGAGTAAGAAATCTTGATTAACACATTGTATTAATATTTTGTCTCTAAATTAAAGTTTTGATTAATAATTTCAAAATAGCATTGGAAATATAGTGGTTGAAGAAGATTATTAATTTGTTATGAATTCAAATATTTTAATTTTATAATGAATAAATGGGTCCGAATTAAAAATTTGGCAACATTATTTCCTTGAAATATTATATGCTTGTGTTTGGAGGAATAATTGTGAATTTGTATTCCATAACTTTGCACTCAGTAACGCAAAATTTATTTGAAACAAATGAATTTAGTTGAGAAAGCAGAAAACCATTTATATTCGCTTTACTTTTTTAAAATAAAAACTTATTTAATCTAAAATTAAAGAAATATTTTTATTTTATTATAATATATAGCATAATGAAAGTTATTAATGAATTTTTTATCTTAATAAATAAATACAACAATAAGAATCTAATTGATTTTTTAAAAATTAATCTGTAAAATTAATTTCAAATATCGAAAGGCGGGATCTGCAGGAACCTAAAACCAAAATTTCAGAAATTGAAATTAGATTAAAATCAAATTCCAAATCCTATTTAACGTCCAATAATTAATGTAATGTATAGAATTCCTGAAAATAAAACCAAGAATCTAACGACCAAACTTGAACAACCACCATAAAATGCTCCTATTGTAATTTTAAAAAAGAACTCCTGTAAAAAACAGAAAATTCCTGGAAAAAGCCTTTGGAGAAAAATAAAAAAGAGCCTTGTCGTTTTTTTTTCCTCTTTTTTCCTTTTTTTCAAAGTTCTTTTTCTTAAAATTTTTTTTTAAAGGGGATCTTTTTTTAAATTGCAGTAGGAGCATTTTATGGCATAGTCTTTGAAAATACGCTAAAATAATTCAAATCCTTTTAATTTATTGAAATATATTAGGAATTAAAAATTAAAAAAATATATTTCGTGGAAAAATCGTCTATCCACAAAATCCAAAAATCATAACATTTTGTCGGTGCCCGTCAGTCCCAAAATAAAGGTTAAGTTCGTTAAGCAGATATTTAAAAAAAAAAAAAATTTAGAGCATTTTCAAAATTTGAAATATTTTTTTCAAATGAAAAAGAAATTTGTACAAGTTTCTTATATATAGGTAGAAGACTTGCAAATTATCATAATAAAATGTTTAATTTCAATGAAAATTAGAAAAGTTATATACTTTTAAAAATTTTTATATTTTTCAGGACAATAGAAAAAAATATTTTTCTGATAGATTACGAAATTTTATTTAAATTCGTCCCTAGATATTAAATATATTTAGAAACTATCTCAGCTAAATTTTACGATTAGACAAACATTCAAAAAGTTAGAGATTTTTCAAAATTTGAATTACCTTTTTTTATATGTGTTTTTCTGGTACACGGCAAAAAGACTTGCAAATTATCCTAATGACATTTTTATATGCGATTAAAATTCAAAAAGTGATATGTTTTTCAAAATTTGTAAAAATTTCAAAAAAAGGAAATTTTTTTTTAATAGGTTAAGAAATATCAATCCAAATTTCTACAAGATATAAAAATATATGCTTTTTGAAAGTTTCTTATATATAGGTAATAGACTTGCAAATTATCATAATAAAAATTTTTATTTCAATGAAAATTAGAAAAGTTATATACTTTTGACAATTTTGATAATGTTCAGGAAAATAGAAAAAAATATTTTTCTGATAGATTACGAAACTTTATTTAAACTATTCACTAGATATTAAATATATTAAGAAACTATTAAGCTCAATTTTACGATTAGACAAAAAATTCAAAAACTGAGAGATTTTTCAACATTTGAATGAACTTTTTTTATGAATTTTAGAAAATATTGTCAAATTTTCTCGTACACGGCAAAAAGACTTGCAGATTATCCTAATGACATTTTTAAATAAGATTAAAATTTAAAAAGTGATATGCGTTTCAAAATGTTAAAAAATTTCAAAAAAAGGAATTTTTTATAATATTTTAAGAAATATCAATCCAAATTTTTACTAGATATAAAATATATACATTTTTAACTATCTTTATTATATTTCTTAAGTAGAGAAAAGTTTAAAAAGTTGTATCATTTTCAAAAATATGCATTTTTTTAACAGATGCGTAAGTTTAAAACGTTTTTATTTTCGTATTAAGTTATTATGTTAAAAATCGTTTTTCTTGTTAAAAATTAGGTTTCAAAATTGAAAATACTTATCTATCTCATTTTTGGTTGAAATTTCAATGATAAAGGTAAATATCGCTAGTTCAGCTGTACATTTTTTTCGTAAAGAACACTGTTTTTTATTGGTATTTAAAAATAATTTAAAGTTTTAATATCCTGAAATTTTTTATGTACATAATAATGTTATTTTAAAAAACAGAACGCAAACAAGGATAGTTTATCTATTGTCCTTGTGAATTATAAAATTAATATATTTGATTATTTTGAGAACATAAAATATTGTATCAATTTTGTGCAATATTTTGCAAAAATATGTATAAAATGTACAATAAATTTCAGGAATTATTGGTGGAGTGTACACTGCAGGAGGTCCTTGTCCGGAAGGAATTTTAGCTGATACTTCCGGATATTCGGCAGCCTCTTTAGCATCGGCATCACTTCTGTATGGCGGTTGGGTTGTACCTTCAAAACCTGGTCAACTTTTTGGTTTACAAGGTAAAAATAAATATTATTATAATTAATAATATAAATAAATATTATATTATTATTATTAAAAATAAATATGGTATTTTCTATTCTTACCTAACACCCCAAGCGAAGAGCCTCCAGTATTCAGAAGAAAAAGATTATTTAGAAAGAATTCTATTCAGAAAGTATACGCGCCATATAACTTTAAAATGATAATTCTGTGTGTAGAATTTAAAGCCTCAAAATTTTTATTGATCCTGAGATTTTGAAGAAAATAGGAAGTTGATAAAATTATTTTTTGTTTCTAAAAATATATTGTAATGAATAATTTGTTTGCCAATGGGAAAATTTATTTTTAAGGAAGAAATATATTAATTTATTTCAATAATTTTAAGGGGTTTTGAATGACTTAAGATTGTATGGTATTTTTAAAAAGTCCAAGGAATTTTTAAGGGCTTTAAAAAGTTCAAAATTTTTTGAAAGATTTGAAAGAATTTGAAATATTGTATGTTATTTTAAAAGATTCCAAAGGATTTTATTAGGTTTCCAAAGATTTACATAATTAATGGGATTTCAGGAAATATTATCAGGATTAAGAGAATTTCGCCGGATTTTATAATATTTTAGTGGATTTCAAAAAATGTATTCACAATAATTAAGGTATTTCGTGCGATTTGAACATTTTTAAATATTTCAAGGTTTTACCAAAGATTTTGAAGGTTTTTTAAATACTTTGGGATAATTTAAAAGATTCGAATGATTTTAAAAATTAATTTCAATAATTTGGAGGACTTTTAATGAATTTCGAAGTTTTTAGGATATTTTTTAATATTCCACATAATTTTTAAGAGCTTTAAAAAACTCCAAGGGATTTCAAAAAATTTTGAAGGATTTGAAGTATCTCAGGAAACTTTTTGTAGATGGCAATAATTTAAATTGTTTTTCGAAATTATTAAAAAAATGTTAGGGTATTTGAAAAAAAGAAATTTCAAGAGTATTAAAAAGTTTCAGAGGACTTCAAATAATTTAAAAGGATTTGACATATTTTAGGACATTTTTATGAGCTTTCAAAAGTTCTGGATTAAAAGTTAAACTACTGTTTTCGATTGAAAAAAAATTTTTTTGTTAAAAGTTCCTGTCTTTTGTTTGAAAAATTCGGCGTTTTTTTAGGATTTAACTAATTTGTCTAAAATTATTATTTTTTTGTTTAATTCAATCATTTTTCATAACAAAAAAAAATATATTTCTGGCTGATGTAATAAGTATAACAGTTTTTTTTTTTTAAGAATTCATTATTTTGAATCGAAGATTCATTACTTTGGTTGAAATTTTAACTATTTTGTTGCAAATTCTTTTTTTCTTAGCTGGAAATTAATTTTTTCTACATGAAAATTTAATTATGCCATTTTTGGGCCATCGTTTTGAATTAAAATCTTATTGATTTGATTGAAAATCAATAAGGTTATTTGCTGTCTAAATATTGTTGTTCTTGTAATTTTCATTTATATCGACCCGTATATTCAAATCCTCAAAACAATTAATGTGTTTTTCTTAAATGATATTTATTTAGATAATCCTCATGAAAATGATAATAATAATATGGTTCAACAATTATTTTGGTTTAAGTGCCTTAATTTTTACATCATTCTAATTGAAAAGTGGACAAAAAGTTTTAAATTTTAGAAAAAATCGCAACTTAATAGAATTATTCATAGAAAATATTATTAAAAATAATAATAGATTGTTTAAAAAAATACTTTTGTTACCATGAATTAATTATTACATCACTTTAAATGAAAAATGGACAAAATGTGGAAAATTTAATAAAAAGCGGCAACTGTGCATTACTATAGGAAAAGATAATTATAATAATTAATAATTTGTGCCTAAACAATTATGTTTCTCATGCTGTTTTATTCTTTTCCTCTTAGTAAATAAAAAGTCGAGAAAAAGTTTAATGGTTGAGAAAAACACAACTTTCTTGCATTCTTCAAAGACAGTATAATTAAAAATTTTAATTTGTTTACACAATTATTTTTATTCAATTAAAATAATTATTACCGTGTTCTAAGTGTATGCGTCTTACCTTGAATTAATTACTAACTTACTATAAGTGAAAAATGGAGAAAAAGTGGAAAATTGTATAAGAAGTGACAACTATCTTGCATTAGTGTATGAAAAGATAATTTTAAACAATAATAATTTGTTTTAAAAATTATATTTAATTAATTATAATAACCATTACCTTGCTCTAAATGAAAAGTGTACAAAAAGTTTTATATTAAACATAATTAAATAAATTAAATAATAATAATAATAATGATATAAATTAAATATCAGATAAATCCGCAACTTTCTCGAAGTATTCAAAAAGAATATTATTTAAAATAATAATAAATTGTTTGGACAAATATTTTTGTTAACTCGAATTAATTATTACCTTACTATATTTGAAAAATTGATGACATTTGGAAATTTTTATAAAAAGCGACAACTATCTGGCTACAATATATGAAAATATAATTATAAAAAATAATAATTTGTTCAAACAATTACGTTCGTTAAATTTCTGTATTCCGTAACTTTCAATAAATAAAAAGTCGACAAAAATTTTGATATTTACGGAAACAAAGCAACTTTCTAGCATGATTCATAGAGAATATTATTAAAAATAATAATTTGTGTAAAAAGTTATTAATAAAAAGAATAACAAATTGTAATGGACTTTTAATAAATAAGAATTTCGAATCGAAAACAAACATTTGTGAAGGGAAAAAGTTGCACATACTTCAAAAACACATAAACGTCATTTTTTCTTTGAAAAAAAAGTAGAGAAGTTTTCTATGATGTGAGTGAAAGAGCTCATTACCGCAGTTAATAACTTATCGCACGAATAGGTCCATTTCGTGAGATAAAGGTAGAATAAACCCAGTCTGCTCTTTCAAATTCTGAGCAATATTGGGTATTATCACAGGCGCCTGTGGTAACACCATTTGGACACGCAAACGCTACATCAAATTCCCCTCGATTTTCTTCACAATACATAATTGCCGCGCAGGAAATACAATTAATACAAAATGATTCAAGTTTAGTTCAGAGAAAACATTTTCGATCTATTTCTATTTTTTATACCCCCAAAATTGATTGGCCTCGATTTATCCTTCAAATATAATAATTATTGTTCATCTGAAAAATATAGTTTCTTATTTGTATTAAATCAAAATATATTAAAAGAAAAAGCTTGCCTCTTCTAATTCCAATTTCCTTCCTCAAGGAGGAAGAGAATATAACAAATGTATATTTTCAATATTTTTTAAGCTTATGTTTCTGTCTTACTGAAAATTATATTTTCAGAAGATCAGAAAGCCTACCAAATTTTTAATCGCTCTGTTTTGTTACAATAAACAACTTTTTAACTAATAGTAGTGTTATGTATTATTAAAAATTAAAATCAAAGTTTTCTTCATAGAAACAATGTTATTCTTTATAAATTTTTAAGTACATAGCTATTGATTTTGGAAGAATGGTCTTCGAAAGTTTAATAAATCAATCCACGATCGATTGACGCAAGCACTATTAAAAATCACTGCTGGTTTTGAACCACGCTAACTCAGCGAAAAAATCGATAGGGCATTTTAAAAAACACAGTTGGAAAGAAAAAATGTCTAGTAATGTCAAACAGATTTTTTTTTATCTGCTGAAGAGAATACAGCACGTGATAAGTTTTAAAAAAATTATAGATTTTCTAAAATTTTGTACCTCGACTTCAACTTTAAGCATGTCCTAGGAAAATTGTTTAAAAAATCTAAAAATTATAAGACATAGAGTCTGAAATTTTATCTTTAATTTAAACTAAAGAAACTTAAAAAATCTTCATCGGTTTGCGAGATACGATTAAAAATGTTAAATCGTATCTGAGTTGGGTTTTAGTCGACGATTACGGTTCTCGGCCGGTCTGCTGCTCGCCTCCTTCGTTGAAGCAGGACCGAATAGGCCACGCACAGAGGTGGTGCTTGATTGGGAATCTCTTATGTTTTTGATTCTGCTCATCAGTAATTTTTAGTTCAAATTATTGTAAATTTTTCAAATTATTTATTGTTTAGTTTAATTATTTGCAATTATTTTAATTCAGAATTATCCACATATTAAAGAATAAAAAAATGATAAACAATTAAAAAAATTTTTTTTCGTTGATTCTAAACCAATGTATTTAGATTAAACATAATACATTTCTAAAAATTTTTAACATTAAAACATTGTTATTTATTTAATTTCAATTTTTAATATTTTATTAATATAAGAATCTAATTAAAAGATTTCTTCCACGAAAATTGAGGTAACATTCACAACTCAATTAAAAGAAATCAGACGATGTTTATAAGCAAAACCTATATATTGAACAAGAATCTCTTGTTTAGTGTCTCTCTTTAAAATGTTGTATTTTGAGATTGGAAAATAATCAATTCTTTCAAGAATAATTTTATGCAAAAGAATATGAAATAGATTCAATCTTTAAAAATATATTTCCAAACTCTTTCCCTTTTTCTCCCTCGTTTTTCTTTTTTTATTGATATTTATGTCTCTAATGAGCCGGTAAGTAAGATAGCTTGGAAATCTATTTTTTAATGATTGAATCTTTTTCATGTTCTTTCGCATAAAATGATTCTTGAAAAAATTGATTATTTTCCAATCTTAAAATACAAAAGTTTTTTTTTCTTAAAATCTTCATCTACTAGAATATTAATAAAAATGTAAATATATTGTTACAAGAGTAAACTATTTTTCAAATGAATTAAGCAGCTAAATTCTAAATAAATTATTTGTATAAAAAACACTCGAAAATATTAAAAGTGAATAATTATGGAATTTCCAAAATAAATTAAATATAAAACTGTGCGAAGGTGTAATGCAAATTATATTGCCGAAAAAGTTGGAGTGTCAAATAATCGTGAAAATTTACGATATATAGGTGCAAGAAAACGAATTTATAAATAGTAAACCATAAAGGAAAATTGTAAACCATTTACTTGAAATTGAAGTTTTAATAATATACAGGGTGTTCAAAAAGTCTCGATACACCTAAATATCTCTCCAGGTAAATATTTTTTCAAAAAGGTCAAGGTTATTCTTGAAGTAACTTTTAACGAGGAATCCAGTTGTGACCTTAAATTTGTCCTTGAACTTGATCTTGATTGGACCCGACCCATACCTGAGTCAAGCCTAAAAACCATCAGTTGAAGTTCAAAGTCTTCCTTGATCCATGACCTGAGAACATGTTTGGACGTAAAATTTCCCGCTCTTTCGATTGCCGTTGTCAAAAATAGAGGTTCCTATTTAAAAACAAAATTGACCTTGAAATAACCTTGAATATCAAGTTCAAGGTCAAATTCAAGATCACCACTGGATTCCTCGTTAAAAGATACTTCAAGAATGACCTTGACCTGGAGATATATTTAGCTGTATTGAGACTTTTTGAACACCCTGTATATAATTTACATTGACTAATAACTAAGCTTAATCGTAGGCAAAACAAGAAATGGAATAAATGATTATGTGATAGCGCAACTTTTGCGCAATTTCATAAAATCGTTTTGACTTAGATTTCCCTACATTTCTTACAAATCGCTAACAATTGTGGGTGCACAAAGGAAAATTTATAAACATCTAAATGCTTTGAATTAAAATAAAAAGTTTCTAAATGATTCGAATTATTTAATTTACAAATTAAAGTCGAATTTGATTGCTGCTAACTCAAATTTGAAAAAATATTATATTTTTTGATCGAATAAAATAGTAAAAACTACTTAAAACACAGAAAAATTGGCTCTTTTATAAGATCCTAACCTTTAATTAGGCATCTCTTATTCATACCCCAATTTAAAACTTTATTAAAAATGTTTTAAATGAAAAAAATATTATATAAATAAAAGTTTTAATATTTGAAATTTTAAAACGTTCCAGATCATTTATTAAGGTGCAAACTCAACACTATATACGTAGCATTACATTAAACAGTTTTAACTAATTTGCACAATATTACATTTGCTCTCGCTCAGCCATGTTTAACAGAAAAATCTTAAATATTAAAATATTAAGAACTGCATTTACCTCATAACCAAAGAGGTTGCAAATCATGTATTTAGTTTTAAACAATAATTTAAATCATTATGCAAGTTTCCAACTTTATGATAATTTTTTCCTAAAATTTATTTACAAAACTTCAATTAATCCATAAATAAACAAGGTCCGAAGCTTTAAATTGATTGCAAATTTAAATTTCGTATTTGACGACTATATTCTGTGTACTATTCCATTTTCAGAAATATTATAAATTTTTCTCCAGCGCTTATTTAAAAAAATTTCTTTTTACATTCTACTCCGAGAAGGTAATAAATTTGTGTAAAATTTGAACCCCCCCCCCCCCCAGTCTTTTTCAAATGTCCACGTTTTGAGACCCCCTGAATCCAAAAAACAGGTTTTTACGAATGCGTCTGTCTTTCTGTATGGCTCTGTGTTTCTTTGTGGGTGCCTGTGTGTCTGTAGATTTTTAGATCATAATTTTACGCAATAATTAAAATTTTCAATTATTAAGTATTAATTTATCACAATAATTTTCTAAATAATTGACAGATTGGATTAGCCTCTGTTATACTCTTTAAGGGTTCTAAAATAAAGGTTAAGTTCGTTAGCCAGCCATTTTGGATAAAAATTCAAAAAGTAAGCACATTTTGAAAATTTTTGAGACCACTTTTTTTCAAGATTTGAAAATTCTCTTTACAACTATTAATAGCACGCAAAAAGTCAAATATTTTTCCTGATGACTTTTTTTATAAAAACAAAATTAAGAAATTTATAGCATTTACCAAATTCCAAAAAACATACGAAAATGGACTTTTTAAGCCGAATAACGTAAGATATAAAAAAGTCAAGTGACGACAAATGCTGCTCTTTGAATGCCCTACAAGATTATGTTAACAAATTTTTGAATTTTCTTGAAAAAAAAAATTAACATTTGGACGGCACTGTGAAAAATAGGTGAAAGGGTGTGAAGACGAAAATTATGCATTTAAAAAAGATCTACAAACTTGGTTGACTTTTTGGTGGAATTCGTAGTTTTTGTTTCAATCGTGAAAAACTTGCTTAAAAGTGAAAAAAAATCTGCCCTCTGGGAGGGTTGCAAAACCACATTGTTCATTAGGGAATTGTGTGTTATGTAACTACAAAGTTTAAAAAATATTACATTTAATGTGAAAGTTTGCCTTTATTTCAGCCTAGCTGAGTAGCTTAATAACCTTTTTCTGATTCAAGAAGGTTGTTCGTTCGGTAAGTTGTTTGTTTTTTTGTTTGTTTTTTGACGTTTTATTTGATTAAGTAGGTTACTTTGATACGCCTACTGATTAAAATATTTGGTGTCGTTTCAGAAAATTTGATTGTAAATAATGGGAGTATGTGGGAGTAAAAAATTCCATGTGGTGATAAATAAATATAATAAATATGTATAAATTAATATTCATGAATAAGTATAATTAAAATCTCGGAAAGTTGAAACGAACCAATTTATTTGCACAACAAATAACAATATAAATTTAATATTAAAAATTAAAATTATCCGACGATGGATTATTTCTACCTCGAGGCGGATAAAAATGATCCGTCCTCCAATAATTGTAGTTCTCAATTGTTTGCAACGTTTGATTCTGTCTGCGGTTAATTAATAAATATTGTAAATATTGTAAATTCCTATACAATTTTTGAATTATGACCTAATGATATTTAAACATGGTAGCTTAAAAAAAATATTTTTTCAATTTTTGTTTCAATTATAAAAAAGTAGCTCAAAAACATTACTATGACGTAACATTTTTTAAAGCATTTAGATAAATGTCATAAGGCATTTTTGCAATTAACAACAATTTTTATTTAATTAAATTGTTTTAATTTTCTTATAATAAGGTACTTGAAGTATTTTCACGATTTGAGTGATAGAAGTTTTCTTTGTATTATTTAGCCTAAGAAGCATGTTGAAATTTCAAGAATTAAAAGATAAATATTTGATAATTTTGGAAAAGTTTTTAAAATCGACTAATTTTAATGTTTTCAAAGGTACAATTTATTGGACACTGAGTTGAAAAAAACTTTATCAAAGAAGTCCAAAAATTTAAATTGAGGCGTCGGATGCAATAAGGAGATATAGAATTATTTGGCTCCTGAAAATGAAGTCTTGAATTTTAAATTTTAAAATATATATTCTAAATAAAAATTTAACTTTTACACTTTTTCTTTTTATAAAGCAGCTTACTTATTTTTCGAATTATTTACGAAAAACTGTTTTTTTCTCTGATCAAAATATTTTGATTTTTTTCACTTCAATTCGCAGCAAAATAGAAAGTTCCTGATATTTTGTAATAAAACTTATCAGAAATAGGCATTGTCATATTCTGCGACCGATAGCGTTAGCAAAACTTAAAATTGTTTTATTTTAATTGTTAATATTTTTTTTCCAAGACGGTGCATTATACGTGCACAAACAACTTCTATCGTTTCGGGAGTTGACCGAATTTTGAGCAAGCGAAAACTGTCAGCGATACAGTTATTCAGAAAGGTTCAAGGAAGTTTTCTGTAAAGTTTCAGATCAATTGGAGTAGTAGTTAACAAACTGTTGATGTTTTAATTTTCCGGCGCAATATTTTTTCTCTTGCGTAAATTACTCCCTGGCCTGTAGGCCGCTACCCCAGCGTTAGGTGCAACTGTGCCTCACAGCCAGTCAAGATTTTGTAATTAAATCACACCATATACACAAATCATGGTTTATTGATAAAAAAGTGGTTTTTAATGTATACATTGATATTTTTTGGTGCTAAGGGTAATAATTGTGTATAATATTGTAAAATAACATTAGAATATTTCAGACACCGTTAATTTTTAAATTTTGATAAATTACTTTTTGCCTACTCTGCGGTCAAGAATTTACTTTTCACGTGTTTCTAATATATTTTTCTTCCAAAAAGATTCGTCCAAGAAATAATATAATATTCCAATCAATAAAATTCAAGTTTCTTTCTTTCCCTAACGATTTTTATTCCACTAAGATATCCATAATGTAAAATACAAAAATTGAATTTGCACAAGGAAAATCTAAAGTTTAAAAATGATATTCAGACTGCTACAAATCTTGGTTTTTTAAAATGTTTTTGTTATAATTTCTAAACACATTTGACAAAATCGCATTTTATTATTTTTTTGATTTTGTAAGAAACGCTTTTAAAAATAGTTGGACCAAAATTAGAATATTTATCAAATAATTATTTTTTTCTATGATTCACATTTTTCCGAATAATAATTTACCTAATTATTAATGTCATCATTGACATTACCGCGATACTGGGAAATATATTTTAAAAATTTTTCAGGACTTTTTTCAAGTGTTCTAAGCAAGAATTAATTGACTTATTTATTATTACATACCGAATTTTTGTTACATTTAAGAACATTTCTTTCCCACAAACTTTCATGCTTCGTTTGTTTTCTACCATTCGTTAATTTCAAATTATTTTCCATTTCTTAATTGTAAAACTTCACTATAACGAATTCTGTTTAGCTAATTATTATAATCTGTTCTGCTAATCGGAAGAGACTGAACTAAACTGATGTATTTAGTTTCGATAAAGAAACAACCAAAAAGAATATATAAGTATATTTACAAATAGAGGTCAGACGAAGGACACGCCGAATATAAGGAAAAATAAATATAGAGAGATTCT